>SJXQ01008563.1:421770-453528 GCA_006408695.1 Aepyceros melampus | reverse complement strand
AGAAAATACCTCGTGCCTGTGTATGGGTAAAGTGCTCTTGTTTCATGCAGTGAGTGTGTGTGTGTGTGTGTGTGAATGCATAAGTGTGCTTGCATCATGTGTAAGAAAATACGCATCTCTAACTGTGGGTCACTGCCTTGGTCAACTCAGCTACCAAAACAAAGGACCACAGGCTGGAGGTCCTGGACAAGGGACATTTATTTTCTCACAGGTCTGGGGCCTGAAAGTGAAAAATCAAGTTGCTGGCAGTGTTGACGTCTAGTCAGGGCTCTCCTGAGTTGCAGATAGCCACCTTCTCACTGTGTGTGCTCACACGGCCTTTCCTCTGTGTGTGCATGTGGAGAGAAAAGGAACAAGCTTTCTGCTGCTGCTGCTGCTGCTGCTGCTAAGTCGCTTCAGTTGTGTCCGACTCGGTGCAACCCCATTAATGGCAGCCCACCAGGCTCCCCCATCCCTGGGATTCTCCAGGCAAGAATACTGGAGTGGGTTGCCATTTCCTTCTCCAATGCATGAAAGTGAAAAGTGAAAAGTGAAGTCGCTCAGTCATGCCCGACTCTGAACGACCTCATGGACTGCAGCCTACCAGGCTCCTCCATCCATGGGATTTTCCAGACAAGAGTACTGGAGTGGGGTGCCATTGCCTTCTTCACGAGCTTTCTAGTGTATCTTTTTATCAGATCACCATCTTGTCAGATCAGGACTCCACCCTTACAACCTCATTGTACTGTAATTACTTTCTTAAGGACCCCCATCTCCAAATCCAACCACACTGGAAATTAAGACTTAAACCTAAGAATTTGTGGAGGACATAAATATTGAGTCCATCAATTCAGTTCAGTTGCTCAGTCGTGTCCGACTTTTTGTGACCCCATGGGCTACAGCACGCCAGGCTTCCCTGTTCTTCACAAACACCCGGAGCTCACTCAAACTCATGTCCATCAAGCTGGTGATGCCATCCAAACATCTCATCCTCTGTTGTCCCTATCTCCTCCTGCATTCAATCTTTCCCAGCATCAGGGTCTTTCCAATGAGTCAGTTCTTTGCATCAGGTGGCCCAAGTATTGGAGTTTCAGCTTCAGCATCAGTCCTTTCAATGAGTATTCAGGACTGATATCCTTTAGAACTGGCTGATCTAATCTCCTCGCAGTCCAAGAGACTTTTCAAAAGTCTTCTCCAACACCACGGTTCAAAAGCATCAATTCTTCGGTGCTCAACTTTCTTTATGGTCCAGCTCTCACATCCATACATTGACTACTGGAAAAACTGTGGCTTTGACTAGACGGACCTTAGTCGGCAAAATAATGTTTCTGCTTTTTAATATGCTGTCTAGGTTGTGTCCATGAGTCAGGAAAGTGTGAAAGAGCCTGCTGTAGAGAATTTGCCCACCCATCTTTTTCAAAGTCAGTAGGACCACTGCTTGCACACTCCTCTGACTCAGCTGTTATGGAAATCTTGGCCACGGAGTCCTATCAGGTTCACTGGGACCAGGACACTATTCTGTTTCTGCAGGGGGCAAGGAGGGGCTTGTGTGTTTTCAGGGAGCATATGCTTTCATGGAAAATATGACAGGATTCTTCCTCTCTACCTACAGGTATTAAACATGATGGCATCAAACTTCACCCCACTCACCACTGATTTTAGAGATGGAAATGCTTGCATAAAGAGGTCTTGATCCTTTTGCATTTTTTGTAGCCAGAATCATGTCTGGAAGAGCCAGGGGTCTGTGAAAACCACTGTAAAAATCCCACTGCAGTAAATGTAGGAGGGAGAAGAGACATGTGCACGAAGTTGAAGTTTGGAATGTCAGATCAAAGTCAGTAATTACAGTGCAGATGAGGTCACTAAATATGCATGATTATGCAAATCTAGGTGAAAAGCAGAATGCTAATTATGTCAGCATTTCCATCTCTGAGGGAGTTTGTCAGGATGAGAGCCCTGGACTGAGAAAGCAGGAGAGACGGGTCACACTGAAAAGGGCAGGCGCCCTGGGAGCTGGATATGGTCCCAGGTGGGCTTAGCCTCGGGCAGTGAGTGGTCCTGCACCGGAAGCAGCTAGATGGGGAAGGTAGGGTGGGGCTTGAGATGGAAATAAGGCTCTGCTGGCATGGGTGGGTCCACCAAAGTGAACGGAAGTAGGGATCTGGGGCTGGGGTGATGCTCCCCAGTGTTGTGATCTGCTTGCCACTGGTGCTTGGTGAAATGAGTTAGATGGCACTTGGAAATTTTTCTACATGGCATTTACATGTATGGCTGTGTTTATATGGCAACACGATCCAGACTCGATTCTGCCCACAGGGTTTCTATACACACCAACACCATTCAAGGCATCAGGACTCATAATGAGCAAGTTAGGCATAGTCCTGCCCTCATGCAGCTATTATTCCAATGCAAGGAGACAGATACGTACTCACACTTATTCTACTCAGATGTAGCCAAGTCTGCATCTTTATTTAAACAAACCTCACTTTTTTTTTTTCTTTGCCTCTGGAGACAGGAAAGTCACACACACATCCCTGGGGCGACACGCTTCAACATTTATGTGAAAAGGAATTACATTCTGTGTAATTCCAATCTTCTCAGCCACGGTTGTTTTTTTGGTGTCATAGGGGTATTTTTAAACATCAAAAGGAAAAAGAAGGAGAAAATCCAAAGAGACCACCCCCAAAGTCTGAAATCCTGTTAAACCTCAAACAAAACCAAACCCACCAGGCTTGACAGAGTAAGCTCATAAACAGAAAAGACTTAGTGGTGAGATTCTGAGGGTTCCTTTGTAACCCCAAATCCTTCCATCCGGGCAGCAGGGGATGGGGAGAATTTCTTATTTTCTAAGTATTCTGCCTGGGCTGCTTGGAGCACAAGGGACCCTTCTTTGATCTTCGGATTTTGTTCTTATTTTAAGGTTCCTTACATAATAAAATTATTATTTTTTGAATAGTCCTGGTCCTTTTAAAAGGGAGGGGCAGAAACTATTACCTAAGGTATGCAGTAGAGCTAGAAATAGGGTTGGAAATATTTTATTCTCTGCTATTTAAAGTGAACCTCCTACCAGATTAGGGGGTTGCCACCGAAGATAGAGAAGATATCCTTCCTATAACACTAAGATCTTAATCAATGCAGGACATTTTTCTAATACAGATTAGAGCTCCTGTCTAATGCACTTTCCACAGGCATTATAATATCCAGAGTACACCTGCTGTAAAATTCTCAAAAATAACCCACAGATACAAAAATCAAGAGCTGAAAATAGCCTGAATATTCTTGAGTGGAAACAGGGATTAATAAACCAACCATGGAATACTATGCAGTTGTAAAAAGGAAGGAAATATTGCTGCAGACTGCAACTTAGGTGAGTATCAGCATTGTGTTGGGGACAGAGGAGCCAGTCCCCCAGATTTATGAACTCTGATGGTCCCATTTAGTTGACGTTCCCAGAAAGACAAAATGACAGTGGTGGAAAACAGATGAAGACTTATCGAGGGTTTATTAAAGGCCCAGCATGAGGAAATTTGGGGAGATGATGTGTTTTGGATCCTGATGGAAGTGGTGGTTGTATCTCAAAGTTATTAGAAATGTACACATAGAAAAAAATTATCAAATTTCCTGGATGATATTAAAAAATTTTTTTTAAGTCTCCAGGGGACTTTGCTGGTGGTCCAGAGGTTAAGACTTTGCCTCCAATGCATGGGGGTGTGGGTTTGATTCCTGGTCGGGGAGTTAAGATCCCACATGACTTGTGGCCAAAAAACCAAATCGTGAAACAGAAACAGTACTGTAACAACTTCAATAAAGACTTTAAAAATGGTTCACATTAAAAAAAACAAATCTGAAAAAAAAGTCTCCAGGAGTCAGTCCCCGTATGTGAGGTATGTGTGCAGACCTCTGTGTGCTCCCCGGAGACACCCTTGGACTTCATCAGCTTCCCTCTCTGAAATCCTTATCCCACTCGGCCAGCCTGGGCCCTTTTCTTCCTCCAACACACCAAGCTTGCTCTCCTCTGATCTTTTCTGTTCACCATTCCCTCCTCTGGAGTGCTCTTCTCTTAGGGAGGCCTGGTTTGTTTGAGACTTTCAATGCTGAAAATGTTTCTGAAAACTTGGTTGAGTCAGTTGCCGTCAGCTGGATTTACACCCTCACTTCATTCAGATGTCTGCCTAAATGTCTGCTTTTCAAATTGAGCTTCCCCCAATCGCCCTCTAAAACCACACCCGCCTCTTCCCCCTCAATCCCTGCAGCCCATTTGACTGCTCTCCATTCTACTTCTCATGTCCTATTGCTGGGTAGCTTGTCTATTTTTATGTGCTTATTACATGTAGATCCAGGGGAATGCTTTATGGTATTTAGGTCTAAACAACAAAGCAACTGCAGAAAGCCACATGGCACTCACACACTGTTTGAAGCACACAGACCATGTGGTACAATATTGCAGACACATAGATGTGGTAAGTCATAAAGCTCTGCAGGGGAATGACAAGCACCAAGTGGAGTCTTGTGGGCAGAGGGAGAAGGGGCTGGGGTATGGAAGGGGCCCGGGGGCTCTAATCAAGCTGTGTGTTTTATTTTAGAAGAAAAACATCTGACGCAAACACAGTCTGATAAAATTTCACGGAGCTGGCTAATGGAATCATAGTTGTTCATTATATTCTTCTTTATATTTTTTGACTGGCTTAAAATATGCATGATGGAAAAATACAGGACCAAAGATCATGGGGGAAAATGCTCTGTTTGGGATGC
Source organism: Aepyceros melampus (assembly GCA_006408695.1). Lineage (NCBI taxonomy): Eukaryota > Metazoa > Chordata > Mammalia > Artiodactyla > Bovidae > Aepyceros > Aepyceros melampus. Next base: position 448,797 of record SJXQ01008563.1, on the reverse strand, counting down.
CCTCAAAGTGACCAGACTTTCTAGGTAATGATTATCAGCTCTTCGAGTCCCTTACAGGTCACATCACGTCACATCTGAGATGTCTGCTGAGCAGGGCAGTGGATCCACAAAGTGGGACTCCGAAGACACTGTGTCCCTCTGACCCACTGTGACGGCTGAGGCGTGGAGGCAAAGGCTGGCACGTGGAGATGGGGCGGGAGAGCAGCGAGGACAGAGTCTGGGGAGGGGACATCCCCGGGTGCATCTCAGGGAATAGCCGCAGAGTCAGGCTGGGAGGTGGGGGTGCCGGGTCAGGCTCTCAGCCCCCATGGGGAGACGCTCTGTCCCCAAAGGGAAAACAAGGGGCTGAATCCTTTGTTTCCAAATCACTGCTGGGAGGGCCCGTGCCTCCTCTTACTGGGAACTGCTGACAAGGAGAAAGCACTCACAGAATTTAATTTAATTTGGGCCCTTGGAGCCTATCAAGTTATCCTGTTCCCATCCCGGAGGGTCCTTCTCCTTCCTGCCCTTGACCTTCTGTCTTCCACCTGGTCTGTCCACACGGTGACAGCTCACCCTCTGATGCCGCGTCCCTAAGCCACCCAATATCCTGTGCGTTATTAAAATCGGGAAAACACAAGATCCAGGTGCAGCTGTTATCTTACTGTTGATCCTCACAGGAAAGGAACAGGCAAGGGAAAGAATAAGGGTGCTGGGTCACATCAGCCCAGACCAGTGAGATAAAGCCTGGCGAATCTCTGGCTGTGATGGTTCATTGGGAGCTTGGAGCCAAGAGGCTGTGAAACAGTGACCAGTGTGATTCTCTTTCAGGAAGGGCAGTTGGGGCCCGCTTAGGCTTGGGGCAATAATTATATCAGCCAGCAGGCGTCAAGCACCTACTGTGTGCCATGCCTGGCTCTAGACACTCACAGGTGTCAGCTCATCAAATTCTCACAGCAGCCCTGGGTGGGGAGGGTGCTCTTGGCCCCATTTCACAGATGAGGACACTGAGCAAGTAAACACCACTGAGAAGAGCGTTGACCTCCACCCTGTTCAGAGAATCACCAGTAGGATCTGTGAGCTTGCTTTGTGATGATGGTGCCTGATTGGACTTCAGTTCTTTGGTTTATATTCACATATGAGTTTGGAGGAGGGGATCACAGAAGCCTGATATTTATCATTTCAATGCTTGATTAGTTGCTTTATTCCGCTCCAAATGGGGTCCCTCCCCAATTACCTCACTAGGACTAAGTTCTGGTTCTGTTTAAAGAGCTACGTAACCAGCTGAAGAGCCCTTGAGCCCTTGGGGTTTAATTCCCTCATTGTCTGTGTGTACACGTGTGTGTGCGAATGCTCCGTTTGTGCACACACTTGTGTGTGTGTGTACAGCCGTTATAAGCAGGGTCTCTGAAGTCAGATTTTTTAGACTGGAATCTGGGCTCAGTTCTTCCCAGCCCTCCACCTCTCTGTGCCTCAGTTTCCTCCTCCAGATAATGGGACAATAATGGCGCTTCCTCCATGAGGCATCCAGGAGGACACACCAGAAGAGCTTAGAACAGTGACAGGCCTGCAGGTGCCTTGTGAGCACCGGCTGCTGTTACCATTAGTATCTATCCTGTCCAGATGCATTTTGCAGGAGAATTGGCCAATATGCTAATCTCGTCCCAGCCTCAGGGTCTTCACCCTTGCAGACCCTCAGCTTGGAACGCCCTTCCTCCAGATCTTAACCCTGCAGCTTCCATGCGCCCTGGGGACAGTCCTCTCTGGCAGCTCCCTACTCACCTGGCTTACTCTCTATCATCTTGTCCTAGGTTCCCATCTGATTTCTTTGTGGCTTCAGTTGGGGTTCCCCGAAGCAGACCAACCCCCAAACAGGGGTTTTAGTGTAAGTTGTCCATGTGTGGGGTGGTCCCAGGAAGCATGCTAGGAGAGGGGAGGAGCCGGGGCTTTCCCACTGGGGCAGCTAGGGCGGAGTCCTGACCATTATTTCCCGATTCCCATGCGCCACAGACCAAGAGAAAGCTCTCAGATGGGTGGTCTCGATGCTCATGATGGCAGAAGTACATCTGTTTTTTCACACCAGCTTCCTGGACATTTCTTCGCTCATAGGAGGCATCCCACAAATGTTTGTAGAAGAAAAGGAAGAAATGAAGAGAAGATGGGAGGGAGGAGGAAGGCAGGAGAGGTCAGGGGAAGCCTAAGGAAGAGCAGCATCAGACTTGACCCAATGGATGTAGGTCAGCATCAAGGAAGAATCCATTATAACCACTTTACTTTAGGGTCCAGAAAACTATCACACACATGGGTCTCATTTCATCATAGAAAGTTCACAAGGAAGATGTCTAAAGAGTCATCTGGTCCAGCTGCTTCATTTGATGAGGAAACTGGAACCCAGAGGGGAGGAGGATGCACCCAAGATCACCAGACACTTAATTGCAGACGATAGCCAGAATCCGGCTCTTTCAATTTCCAAAAAAAGTGCTGTCTCCACCCTGAACTGGCTTGGAAGGCTCTTTGTGAATCTCATTTATTGCACACTGGGCTTCTGTCAGCTGCCTTAGGGGCCACTCTCCCCAGGCCACATGCCCTCTTTGTCCCTCACAAGCCACCTCAGATGCCTCTGCCAACACCAACCCTACCCCGTCCTGCCGCCCAGCAGAACACATCGTCCCATCACGTCTGACTTAAGCACGTGCATATCCTTTTACCCAGCGGATTAGGAATGTGGCCCACAGAAACAAATGCGCCGCGGTAGAAGGTTGTGTATTCTAAGATATTTACTACAATCCTGATCATTGACTACAGTTGATCACAGACTCTGTGAGCATGCTTGCTTCGTCTCAGTCATGTCCAACTCTTTGTGACCCTTTGGACTGTACTCCGCCAGGCTCCTCTGTCCATGGAATCTTCCAAGCAAGAATACTGGAGTGGGCTGCCATGCCCTCCTCTGGGGGATCTTGCAGACCCAGGGCTCGAACCCGCGTCTCCTGTGTCTCCTGTATTGCAGGGGGATTCTTGACCTGCTGAGCCTTTGGGGAAGCCCCACAGACTGGAACCCACCTAATTCAAGTGTAGCACATTCACACTATGGGCTGTTGGACAGCTGGTTCAACGTGTTGAGTTGGACTTTGAGTTGTTGATCCAGAAAAGGGCCACACTATGTTAGGACTGAGAAAGCACAATGTAGAGTGATTTATGCAGTGAAATTGTATTTGGAGGAGAACTGCCCCAGATCCTTACAAAAAGAGGTCAGAGAACCCCTAGCAGTGTGTATGCATTTGGATGTGAATGTGGGCATGTGTAGGAGGCTGGGGAAGAGGGCAGGTTGGCTGCTCATTCTGGGAGTGGGGCAGGGAGGGGACAGGAGTGGTGGGTGAACACAGGTGCATTCTAGGAAAGAAGGGTGACTATTGGGGAAAAAATTGTGGACAATCAGAGTCTGCTTCTGAAAACTGACCCTGTCCATGGAATGCACCTTGTTGGTGAGGGTGTGGCTGGGTTGGTGCTTATCTTCACACGTGCAGTTATTGTGATAAAGTTTTGGTGATAAAGATAAGCATGCATATAAACTGATAATTAGAAAGCGGCCCCTTGGTAGAGATCCTTAGGACCCGCATGGCAGGCATAATTGGTGTTGAGGGGTTTCCCAAGTCAGCGATTATGGGAGGGAGGTTTTTCAGGCCCCTCTCTTGGAATTGGTGAGTTCAGCCCACCTTGGATGGAACCCGTGGATACGGAGGACAGTCTGCAGAGAACTTGAGCATCCTGGGGTTCTAGTCTCTGCCAAGGGGCCTGGAACAAATGTTCTGCAGATACTGAGGGAAGCTTGTTCTTGAACCCTCAAACATCAACAGGCAGCTCCCTCTTGTAGGGACAGGGTTTGAGGACCTTGCTTCTCTTCGCTGGGGTCGGGGCTGGAGCCCTGAGGTAGCTGAGGTGCACCTGACTCCTTCTGGGCAGGGTGGACAGCCAGCCAGGGAAAGGCCACACACAAGGAGCACTTCAGATGGGACAACAGTAGGTTTCAGCCTATGATATGTGTGTGCTGACCTGTGAGGCCATGGTTACCAGACAGGAGTGTCGCTCCCCAAGAGTTGACGTGAGTGGCATGGTGATGGGCTGTGTGCAGTGGGCATTCAGCGGGTGGGAGTGGCCACATCGGGAGACCACAGTACACAGCCCAGGCCCACACCCCGCAGATCTGTCTTGCTTCTTGCACCAGCTTTGAAGGTGCCACTGGACACTCATGTGAATAAACCCTATTTACTATGCTCTGAGTCCTCAAAGGGAAATCCATTTTACATGGAAGCAATAATAATGCTTTTCTGGGCATTGTTTTCACATCCCCTGAGTTTGCGGGGACACCCACCAGGGTGTAGATCAAGGGAAGCTTGTATTTGTTTTGTTCACAATCTTCGCCCGTGGTGGTTCTTCCCTTTGAAGCATCACATCACTCGCTCCGTGTTGCGCGGCTTTTGAGAGGCTCACCAGCCTGATACCAGTCTTCATCAGTTCTAGTGTGGTCGTGCCAGAGCATTTGCATGTTGAAATATGCGTTGTTTTCTTGCAAATCACTGTGTATAAATTGTTTTTTTTTCTTGTATTTCTCTTTATATTACAGGTAGGGCATTGAACTTTTTAAAAACATGTAGGTAAGGTTACACTATGAATTTCGTTTCAAGATACCGAAGCGGAAATTATAAAATATTTGTTTAAAAAAGGTGACCTTGGCTCTGGTAGAATTGAGACCCACATTTTAACAAATTAGCAAGTGTTCTCTTTCCCCAGGGAAGTTGCAGCCCGCTTTAGAGATACTTTTGAGCTTTCTGTTAAATTGAGCTAGATGGTTTTTTAACCACAAAAGCAGATCTTTTCTTTCCACCTTATCCATCAAGCCTTCCTTCACCAAGATCCCCCTTCAGGAGTCAGCTGGAGACCAATGTAACTCTGGTGGTTACATCCCTGGGAATTCTCCCCCTGGGATGGCCTCCACCAGGACTAGCGGGGCTGTTGGGCTCCGTCCAGTTTGCTGCAGACACAGTTGAGGCTTCTGCCAAAGTTAGGCCACTGCCCGGTGGGCAAATAATTTGTTCCTCCTTAGGAGACAGATCAATAATCAACAAACAAATACATAAAAAAAAAAAAAGGAAAAGAAAACGCCTGAAAGCTTAGTCATGCAAATCAGGGCAGAGGAGAGAGGGTAAAGAAGAGGACTCATTCTTATTCCGCAGCTTCCGCGGGGCCCTGGCCCATCGCCGGTTCTATTAAAGTGCTGGGCCCAGGACAGCCAGCGTGCTGGCCGGGTAACACCGGGTAATGAAGGTTTGTCCCAACCCGAGTAAACACCACCCGTTCCCAGGACACCGAGAAGCAGCAAATGAACCAGAGGTTAACTGGGTCATTGGCTGCAGCACAATGTGGGTCATTCTGATGTAATTTAGTTCCCTTCAGCTGGAGGCTCCAATGCGGCCACCAGTTCTCACAGCAGGACGATGACTTAGCAGCAGCCAGGCTGCTGGCTCTTGGATACCGGGCCCCGTGCCTGCACTGTGATCCCGGCGCCTCTGACATCACTGGGCCTCTTTGTGATGCAAAGGACATGTTGTCTAAACACACAAGGGGACCAGTGAGTCTGGTGGTGCTGTTACCGGTGTGCCCACCTATAAGACGTTCATATGCACCCAGGACCGAATGAAACACTCGGTAAAGCCTTTTTCGTTGCTGTGGGCCGTCATTCTGCCATTGTCCTGGGAGAGAGTCTTATTATGCAAAGGTGCTTTTTAACTGCGTGAATATTTGAGAAATTGCAGGGATAAAGTTAAACAAACCCAAGGGCCATAATTATGCATTATGCATATGTTCTGCCTTTGTGTCTTGTTTGGAAACTATACAAGCCAAACAGAACAGGAGGCTCCAACAGCCTCATTTCACATGGGCCGAACTGAGGGAGGATTGAAGGGGAGGGAGCCCCCTCGTCAGTGTCTCTGCCACTGGCCCAGGGAAGCCTGTGTCGCTAGGATCGAGCACTCAGAACTGAACAACGTTCGGCCTGTTCTAATGTTTCACATGAATGAACTCACTCATAACCATAACCCCCTGTGGTGGTTATCATCTACGTTCTACAGATAAGGAAACTGAGGCACAGAGAGGCTCAGTTACCCTCCTGTGGTCACACAGCAGCCGAGTGTGTTCCAGCCTGGATGGAGAGACAGTGTCTGCGCAGGCGCGGCTCCAGCTGAAAATGGACAGGGAAGGGGCTTGACCCTTCATGGGATGTTTGTTTAATTTCCCTTGAACTTGGCCAGGCCTGCGGGTCCTGTGGGGAGATCATCTATCTTGCCAAAGGCTCTGAGCAGGACGCCTTCTGCTCAGTGTCCTTGCTCCCTCCTTTTATAGGGTTGTTTTTGTTGTTCAGTTGCCAAGTCATGTCCAACTGCTTGCGACCCCATGATCTGCAGCACACCAGGCATCCCTGTCCTTCAGTCTCCCCTGGAGCTTGCTCAAACTCATGGCTATTGGTTGAGTCAGTGATCCATCCAACCGTCTCATCCTCTGTTGTCCCCTTCTCCTCCTGTCCTCAATCTTTCCCAGCATCAGGGTCTTTTTCAATGAGTTGACTCTTTTCATCTGGTGGCCAAAGGATTGGAGCTTCAGCTGCAGCATCAGTCCTTCCTTTCTCTAACAGCGACAGAACTTCAGATCTTACCTGGACTCAGGTCTGCCCTCTAGAGCCCCTCAGGTTGGGATGGCGAGCGTCTGAGTTCTGGCCAATGGGCTAAGAGAGGAGCACCGGGTCTGATTTCTAGTCTGTGCCCCTCACCCTGAATCTTCCCCTTCCTTCTTTTCCCCTCCCCACTGGTTGGAAGGCAGACTCAGTGCTAGGCCGTCTGGGGCGGCTGGCATAAAAGCACCAGCCCAGGAAGGTGGAACAGCAAGCTGGGCAGAGCCTAGGAGCTGCTAGCTTTCAGTACCAAGATGGAACGGGGTGACATGGAGTGGGGGGACTGGACTCAGTTCAGGGCACAAAGCACTCACTCCTTAAATGCGCGTGGAGGACAGAACAGTGTTTCTCTGATGCCTGATCTATCCCACAAGACATCATGTTGCTCTTGGTGGGCTGATACGGGGTGGGGATGGTGGGGGAAGGGGTCGCACCGGAGATGGGAATTACCCACTTCACGCACTTGTAGACGTCTCAGCATTTGCACAGACCATGCACCACTTTTAGTTCTGTTCACTTATAAAACTAACATGCAAATAAACGACTGTGAAAAGCTGCACAGCAGAGTGTGGTAGCAAAGGAAAAGTGAAATCCTTCCTTCCTTGCAGGCTTTTGATTCCCTTGTAACCTCTGCCGTTTGAGGGCTGTCTGGCAGCTATTGCCACAATTCTAGATGATACATAGGCCGATTTCTAGGTTTGCCATCTCAGGATAATATATATTGGCTCTTCTGCTATGAAAAATGAAAATTTTGATTCCTCTGTGGCAGCTCACCCTTCTTTCACCATCCTATGATATATTAAGTGCATTTTTATTCTAAATTCTTCTGTTGGCAGCTTTACAACCCTGGGAAATGGAAGGCCCTCTTTCCCTGTCCACTAAGCTTAGACCTGAGGACCATCTGCCCACAGCTCTTGGTGGGGAAATTGGTGTCTCCGAGCTGTTCTTGGTCTTTCTTCACAATCCTTTCTGCTTGCCCCACCCCACCTCTGTTGGTTACATGTGACATTTATTTATTTAAAAAAATGTTTATGTGGACCGTTTTTAAAGTCTTTGTGGAATTTGTTATGACATTGCTTGTGTCTTGTGGTTTTTCGGCTGTGAGGCATGTGAGATCTTATCTTCCTGACGAGGGATTGAACCTGCATGTCCTGCATTGGAAGGCAAAGTCTTAACCCTCCTCCTGGGAAGTCTCTACGTGTTACTTTTAAGTCATCGAGGTTTATAAGATGCACACAGCAGAGGGTGTCTCTGTGCCTTGACCGTGGGCTCCGTGAAGGGAGCCTGGGTCACCTGGGCATGGAGTTTCCGCTTACCTCCTTCCTTCGAGCCCCGGGAGGGGAGGTCGGGCGGTATCTGTCGGTCACTCTACCACCTCCAGGACCAGCCCAGCCCCAGAAGCAGCTCAGTAAATACCTGTGGCAGGAGGGGAAGGCCACGGGAAGGGTTTAGAGAAGTGAGGGTGGTCACGTCAAGGGTGTTGGGTGAAGCTGCCTGTGTTTGACCACTCTGGCTTTTGAAGTCCATTTACTGTCTGTCAAGCCCAGAGCACAGGATTTGGCCTTCAGAGGCCCCAGGAATGTGAGTGGTCCTGCTTCTCACTCTCACCCAGGCTGAGAAGTGGACCGGGGGGGTCCCCTGTTTGGCTTGGACATAAACCCTCCCAAGAGCTGTTAGGATCTGACCGCCTTTCTCCCAGCACGTGGCAAGAAGCACCCACGGACTGTTAGCAGAAGGGCCTGTGGGTGGAAACACCCTCCTGGCTTCACTCCCCTTTGTCCTCTGTGGTCAGGATGATGGCACCAGTCCTAGGGGATGAGGGCAAGGGAGCAGGAAATGACGAACAGGCGGAGGAGGATGTTTACCGTCAGGAGGGGGGTCTCTTAGGCCAGCTTGTCTGATCTGAGGCAGTCCGGATTTTTGCTGGAATATTCAGGAAGAGGCTTCTCTTCCTGCCGTCCTTGCTGGGCCAGTGGGATGGTAGTCTGGAATGCGGGGTTTCTTTGCCATCTCGTGAGAAACATCTCGTGGCTGAGAGTGGAGTCGACCCAGAGGAAGGGACCTGAAGGACGGAAGAGCCGTCTTCCTGATCACACCGCTTTGCCCTGGGATCCAGCCATGCCTGCAGCCTGGTAGCGATGGGCCATGCCACTCCTGCAGTGTTTTAATTTCACCTCATGCTGGTTTGCACAGCGTTCTGTCCCTTGTGATCAAGAGTCTTGGTTAACACGCCTCAGCCCCCCTTTTAGTCTCAGAGATTTCTAGAGCTTTGGGGGTCTTTTGCAGGGAAGGCCAGGCTGGCAGAAGGATGTTCCTACGTATCCTGTACTCTTGGGAAACCTTTGACCTGCATCCAAACTGAGATGGCCTCAGAGAATCTCATCAGCTTGGGACCTGGTGCCAGTCTCTGCGGTCCCTGAACCAAAGGTGAATGAGCTGCCCACCTGGGAGAAGGTTGGTGACCCTCAGGCTGAAGACAGAGGGTGAGAACTGGGAGTCTAGGCGGGCCAGGCAGGCAGACAGGAGATGAGACCCGGAGAACACAGCCAGGAATGACCCTGAGGATGGAGTCCTGTGCTGTCCTTCACAGTAGCTATTTATGTTCATATGAATAAAACTAAATAAACTTAAAAATTCAGCCCCCAAGTCACACTGGTCTCATTTCAAGTGCCCTTAGTCATATGTCTAGGAGATCCAACCAGTCCATCCTAAAGGAGATCGGTCCTGGGTGTTCACTGGAAGGACTGATGTTGAAGCTGAAACTCCAATACTTTGGCCACCTGATGCGAAGAGCTGACTCATTTGAAAAGACCCTGATGTGGGGAAAGATTGAGGGCAGGAGGAGAAGGGGACAACAGAACATGAGATGGTTGGATGCATTACTGACTCAATGGACAGGAGTTTGGGTAGACTCCAGGAGTTGGTGATGGACAGGGAGGCCTGGCGTGCTGCGGTTCATGGGGTTGCAAAGAGTCGGACATGACTGAGCGACTGAACTGAACTAGTCATATATGACGAATGGTTACCATATTGGACAGCATGGATATGCTACGTCTTCATCCTCCCAGAGCTCTTGGACAATGCTGGCCAGACAGACTAGATTTTGAGTCCAACAAGACATCAGGTTGGAAGGAGGTGCCAGGCAAGAAGGAAGTGAGAAAAAAACACTCTAGCTTTGACAAAGGTCTATGCGTCCTCACACGTGTGTTCATTTCTCAGTCCCCAGTCTGAGTCATCCCTCACTCCCTCAGCTCCTCCTGGGCACTGCGGGCTCCAGGAAAGTGAGAGAGAAGGGGGCAGATGCAGCCCGAACTCAGGGAGCGCATGTTCTTGTCTAGGAAGCAGAAGGCAGCAAAGGAGGTAAATAAATCAATGCCCAAGACAATCTCAGAGAATAACAAAAGCTGCAAGCAAACAGAGCAGGAAATCTAACAGTCATGGCGTGTGCAGGGGGAGGGCCAGGCCTTAGTTCGTGGAAACATACCATCTTTGGGTGACCATGAATTACAGGGCCTGGAATAAGTTGAGGCCACAAAAAGGGGAGGTGTGTGAAGCCCGAGGGACCACCTGCTGCCAGGCTGGGAGAGGCCTGGTGCCCGTGAAGCCCTGAGTTGGAGAATTAGAATGTGTACCTCACCCCAAGGCCTGGTGTGGACGGGAGCCCCCAGAAAGCAGTGAAGCAGCAGCTGCAGAAGTGGCTGGGCACCGTCCACGGAGGTCGTTCTGTGGATGGAAAGCCTGTGAGGAGCCACCCTGCCCAGCCTCGCTGGGACCTGATCCTTGCAGTTTGTTTGAGGCAAGTCGTGGAGGCAATCCTGTCTCTCCTGTTGCCACCTCGGCGAAAGGATTGATTGTCTCTGGGCTCTCAGCTCGATTCATCCCTGCAAGGAGGCAGCAGCTCAGTTTAGCAAAGAGTCGCCTAAGATCCCTGCCCCTCAGTGCTCCATCGACAGAGATTTCTCCCTGCAGCCGCCTGCCTCAGCCTTGGGGCTAGAAGGGGGTCATGGGCACAGCAGCTGGGGGGCTGAACAAGGCTGGGGGAACATGCGATCATCAGGGTCCTGTTAGTGAGAAAGAAGGGCCCTGGGTGGACACCTGGGAGTGCCTGTTACAGTCCAATTAACTGGCGAAAAAGGCTTGCATTTGTGTGCAGCTGTTTTCAATCAAAGGTACATGTTTTGCATCTTTGCAAACACGAATTCCTGCTCTAGAATAATGAAGGCGCCCAAACCATGTGATCCTGCGAACGTTCCACCTGGACTGAGTTGCCCAGTTTGCCAGCATGTGGTTCCAATTCAACAGAAATTTTCCACATCTGCACTCTCCGTGAGGATGTGTTTCTGTGCCTGGTACAGGTCACCCCAACTCCAGGTTGCCCTGGCTGGCAGAGCCTCGCTGGCCCCCCTCAGCAGACAGGCCGCTGGCCGTGGAGCCTGGGGTTGTCCTCCTGTGGCTCCGGCCTGGATGCTGTCCCGGAGATAAATCATATCTCTCTAAAAAGCTGCAATGGTCCATTATTTCTGCTTGAAAACACCCCCGGATCTTCACTTGAGAGCTGGGGTGACAGGCCCCGTCTGTTATGCTCAGCTCCGCATAAAATCGCCAGCAGCCGGTGGACTTCGGTAATGAGCAAGCTGCTAGCCTCAGATGGTAAATAAAATCCCTTCCCAGTGTGTGGGGCTTGGCTGAAGGTTTACAGAGTTCTGTCTGCAGAATCAGTGGGAATGTGTACAATCAGTGCTCTGGCCCTCAGGAAATGCCCTGTTCCTGGCGGGTTAGCGTGGGGATGAGCCAAAATGACAATGGAGATTTCTGGTCATTTTGCAATATCATGCAATTCTTCCTCAAGTAAACCGATCACATAATAAACCAAGTACAATTAGACAATTATGAGAATTTCAACCAAAATATGCTGAACTGCATCTACCCGTCACCAGACTGAACAATTACCAGGCCCTACTCCACCCCTTCCAGTTCACTCCCTTCTTTCCGCCAAAGTATTTAAAGCAAATCCCAGACCTCTTGTGAGTGTTTTCTAACATAGCTACAATATCCTTATCACCTCTAAAGTTCAAGTCTCATAGACGCTGTTTTCTCATTGCTTTCCCGGAATCAGGATTCAAACAAGGGCTGCCTGGCGTGTGGTTAAGTCTGTAAAGTCTCTCGGTTCACGTGACCGCTCCCTTCAGTTGATTTTTCATGCTCCAGCCTGGCTAGTTCCAGGATCAGTGGCCCCCTGGGTGCCCTACTTTCTGGATCTGTCTGCTGAATGTGTCGCATCTGAATTCCCTCCCCCTGGAAGGACAAGTGGCTGTCACTGGGCAAGCTTACAGGGGAGGTCAGGTGTCAAATAAACTCAGCCTGGGGTGTGGGACCAGTGGAGCCAGCTTCCAGCAATTGCTATAGAAGGTGAATGTGTGTGAGCATTTTAAGAACATTTCCTGGATTACTGCTGAACTAACAAAGTAGGCGTTTGCTCCCAAAGATCACCGCCTCAGTTGCTATCAGCTCTGTTCTGGGTGGACTCACATGAATCAGCTGCCTGCCTTTCCCTGGTGAGACATGGATTAGGACTCCTTGTCTAGCTTGGCCTCTTTCCCCACTTTAACCCTCGGTTTATTTCCTGTACAGCACTTTCGCCCTGCTTATCCATCTTGGTTTTTTATTAACATGTTTATTGTGTTTCGTTTATTAGAAGGTTCTCCCTCTAAGAGCTTCCCTGGTGGCTCAGCCGGTAAAGAATCCACCTTCAGTGTGGGAGACCTGGGTTCGATCCCTGGGTGGGGAAGATCCTCTGGAGAAGGGAAAGGCTACCCACTCCAGTATTCTGGCCTGGAGAATTCCATGGACTGTATAGTCCACGAGGTCACAAAGAGTCGGACACGACTGAGCGGCTTTCACTTTCTTCCTCTAAAGCCAAGTATCAGGTCAGGCTGTCTTCCAGACCTAGATATTCCCCTGGCGTGATATTTGCTCAGGCTTCCCCAGTGGCTTAGAGGGTAAAGAATCTGCCTGCAATGCAGGAGACACAGGAGACAAGGGTTTGATCCCTGGATTGGGAAGGTCTCCTGGAGGAGGAAATGGCAAACTACTCCAGTGTTCTTGCCTGGGAAATCCCATGGACAGAGGAGCCTGGTGGGCTACAGTCCAAAGGGCTGCAAAGTGTCAGACATGACTGAGTGACTATGCAGATATTTGCCCAGAAAATAATGAACAAATGAAACAGAGGCCAGTCTTAGATGAAATCTCATGTCCTGAACCCCCGAGGGACCTCTAGGTCCTTGGCTGTTTGTATTTCCCTTGTGGTTAAATCCCAAACAGCCCTGCAAGAAGCCTTATTTTCTATCTCAGTGGCCTTCCTCACCACCTGCCTCTGAGATGCTCTCAGGATGAAGGACCTCACCAAGGGCTGAGTAGCAAAGTCCTTTCCCCTTCAGCAGGGAGTGGAGGCCTGTGCACTCACTTCCTGCCTCACCTGTTTATCAGACCAAGTTAAGGCAGCTTTATCTTCTGATGGAAGCTGTTTCCTAGGACGGTCACAAATTACCACCAAGTTGGTACCTTAAAACACCAGGTATTTATTTTCCTTGTTTTGGAGGCTGGAAGGCTGAAATCCACAGGGCCGTGTTCCCTATGGAGAATCTATTCCTGTTTTTCTGCAGCCTCTGGCGGCTGCCTGGAGGAACTCCTGGGCTTGGGGCCACATCACCCCCATCTCTGCCTCTCTCCTCACCTGGCCACCTCCTCCAGGTGTTAGCACTCTTTGCCTCTGTCTTACCGGAGCATTTGTGATGGCATTTAGGGCTCACCCAGTTAATCTAGCAAGTCAACTCACCTCAAAATCCTTGATTACATCTGTGAAGACTCTGCCTTCTGCAAACACGTCACCACGGTGAAGTGAACTATCATGAAAACTGTAAAACACAAGCATGAGAAACAGTGTTGTTACCTGAGAAATGGGTATAAACGGACAAACCTCCACCCATGTCCAGACCACACCGGGCTCCTCGCAGAGAGCCTGGCCACCAGCTCACCATCTGGAGACACTGCTTCTCACGCTCACATGCACACAAGCCACCTGGAAATCTTGTTAGAAATTCTGCCTCAGTAGGACATGGATGGGACCTGAAAGTCTGTGTTTTTAGCTTCCAGGCAATGAAGATGCTGCTGGTCTGCAGGCCACACTTGGATTTTGATGTTGAACCTTCATGACAATCTTTGAGCTGAGGGAAACCAGCTCAGAGAAGGCAAGTGACCTCTCAGGTGAATGAATGGTCAGCTAAGTGTCCTCCCCAGGGTCACAAGGCAGGTGTGTGATGGAGCCAGGATTTGAATACCCATCTCCCTGATTCCCAATCTCCCAGTCTTAATGATGCCATCCTGTAACTATATGGATGATTTTTCTAAATTTTTCCTTAAAGTCAATTTGGCATCATTGTCTTATTAATTAACTAAAAATGGATTATAAGATGATTTCTCCTCCCCCAAGATGATTTTCCTTCCCCCAAAGACTCGACTATGAAATCAGAACTTTAGCTGTTCTGATTGGATTCAGAGGTAAGGGAATGTCTAAGTGGCTTTGGAAGGAGGGTCAATGCTGAACATCTATCATGTAAGTTCTCACTGTCAACAGCTCAGGAGAAACCAAGAGGCATTTACAATTGCCTAAATTGCAGTCGTCTTACCGTAAAAATTCAACACAGAGTCTCTACTGTAGGAGCCAGGCAGACTTGAAAGGACTGCTATTATCTTGATGAGCATTTTCAACCTGGTGTGAGACCTTGAGAGAGAGAGCTCTCACCCGAGAGAGACACGAACCTCAGCAAAGCTGCAGTCTCCTCTTGGTTCCTGGCTTCTTTGCCCCCAAGTGCTGCACACTGACCACACCAGACAGGATCCAAATCTGGAGTCAGTCTCTGATGGTCACCAAGAGAGATGAGGCCACGTGTCTTGGTCTTAGGAGAAATTATAGGAGAGGCAATTACCGAATAAACAGAGAACAGCAATGGAAATAAGGTTTGGAAATAAGACTGACATTCTTTTATCGATACCCTCAGGGACTGAGGGTCCTCAGATGTGTGCCTGGAGCTGTAGCAGAGAAGGATCTGGAACCAGCAGTTCCCTCTGCCGGCAACACCCTGTCCCGTCAAACACCATGTGGCTCCCTGCCCTCCTTCCTGTTTCAGCTCAAACGTCACCTGAGGAGCCCGGCCTTCCCCGAGCACCTGGTCAGCTGGGAACCCACCCGTGTGCCCCCTCTCCTGTTGTTCTGCTTCACCATCTCCACAGCATCAACCTGCCTCATGGTCCTGTCATTGTCCCTGTTCCGACCACAGTGTCAGCTCCTCAGGGACCAGGGACACCTGCTCTGCTCAGGGCTGCGTCCCCAGTGCCCGGAGTAGCTGCTGGGCACATACTTGCTGTGTGTATGGGTGAATGAATAAATGAGATCACGCCTTTTCAGTGGGGTCATACAGTCCTCAGGGGGGCAAACTTGGTTCATGGGCATGAAAAGACGTTACCCTCTTTATATAAAAACGCAGATGTACCTACAGAACATAAACAATTGTCTGGGATTTCTGTGACATTAAACTTTCATGAGGGGCAATTAAGAAAAAAAAATGTCTGAAATGGCTCCTCAGGGGTTGATCATGAAATAGAGTTTGAGAAACACTCAATTAGAGGAAAATCAGTGGACACTGCAGCCTTTTCCTCCCACATTTTGCCAAGACCCTGATAGGAACGCGGAAGACAAACCCAGACATGCCCAAGTATGTGAAACAGCCCCAGCATTCACGCCTTTTCAGTGGGGTCATACAGTCCTCAGGGGGGCAAACTTGGTTCATGGGCATGAAAAGACGTTACCCTCTTTATATAAAAACGCAGATGTACCTACAGAACATAAACAATTGTCTGGGATTTCTGTGACATTAAACTTTCATGAGGGGCAATTAAGAAAAAAAAATGTCTGAAATGGCTCCTCAGGGGTTGATCATGAAATAGAGTTTGAGAAACACTCAATTAGAGGAAAATCAGTGGACACTGCAGCCTTTTCCTCCCACATTTTGCCAAGACCCTGATAGGAACGCGGAAGACAAACCCAGACATGCCCAAGTATGTGAAACAGCCCCAGCATTGCCCTGGTGGGAAAGGAATAGAAAGGGGCCGCAGCGCTTTGGGGAAATAGCTTTTTTTTCCTGCCGAGGGACAGATTTACAAAGGATGATATTTGCATTTTCCTGAAGCCTCTAATTTTCTCATTTATCATTTGTCAGAGCCCAAGGCCCTTCCACAGCACGTGGGATGTTTGCACACATTTAATGATCCCTTTTACCAAACAGCGTCACAGTCCCTGGGAGAAATGCGTTCGCGTTACTGAGGCTGCTAATTTCATCCACTGAAGTCACGCTGTGCCAAACTCTCAGGCGGGATTTCGGGGCGTCTCCCGTCACCCTGAGCTCAGTGGCTCCTGGTGAACGCATTTCCCCCGAGCTCGGGCTCCTGTGACACCAGGGAACCATGGAAACCAGCCCGCAGTCCATCCCTGAGACAAGCGGCAGGCGGACTGGAGGAGGGGGCCGTGCCTGGGGCTTCAGGAGCAAAGCCAGGGCTCCTGGAANAAGAAGAATGTGTGACAGGATTATATATATATATGGCCTCCAAAACCTAAAATATTTACTATGTCACCCTGTAGAGTAAAAAAAATGTACTCTTATTCCAAAGTAATTCTCTAAGTCATACTTCTACTTAGAGTATGTTTTAACAAAATATTCCAAAAGAACAGAAAGGAATTTTTCTGCCTTTTTCCTGTGACATTTCAGTGAGTCTATATAACTATAATAGATGCAATTTCTTCCCATTAACACATTGATCTGTCAAATTACCATGATTTATAAAATTAAAGGCTTTTAACTTAATATTTTTATAGCTATTTCTCTCACTTTGGACCTAATTTTCTAGGTACACTTTGTTTTAAGTGTGCAAAATGAATGTTGACTCTATGTCTGTGCTGGTACTAATGTATACATTTTAAAAGGCTGAATTTAAGCCATAATTCTTCCATGGGGACTCTAAACAGACACACCAGTCTTCTGATAGATCTGGGGAAATGCTGAATTTTTATTTATGTCTTCAGGTGACAAGCTATGATGGATGGCCTGACAAGGTCTATTAAAGGCTTTTAACTTAATATTTTTATAGCTATTTCTCTCACTTTGGACCTAATTTTCTAGGTACACTTTGTTTTAAGTGTGCAAAATGAATGTTGACTCTATGTCTGTGCTGGTACTAATGTATACATTTTAAAAGGCTGAATTTAAGCCATAATTCTTCCATGGGGACTCTAAACAGACACACCAGTCTTCTGATAGATCTGGGGAAATGCTGAATTTTTATTTATGTCTTCAGGTGACAAGCTATGATGGATGGCCTGACAAGGTCTCATAGTATAGCTTTGCTCTGCCTGGGAAATGATCATGGCGGGGCCTGCCAGTTTAGTTATCAACAGCTAACAGCCTTAAGGAAGCAGTTTAAAAATAATTTGTTTGCACTTCTAACAAGTAGATTCTATTGTGTATTTTACTCAACTAAGCATAATTGTTCACAAGTCGTTAAAGCTCTTTGTCACCAAGAAAGATCTCTTTTCCTGGTATAAATAATCCTAATAAGTATCTTGAGAATTGTATTACTCCATCTTTTAAAAATCAAAGCAAACATTTCACTAAATATTGCTAAAGTAATTAGCATGGCACTATTTTTTGTTATTCTGCCATCAAATCCATCTTAAGTAATGTTTTCTTTTTTCCCTTTATCACAGAAATTGCTCATTTAAAGATGAATTATTTCTCCCTCTTATCACAAGGTGAAGGCTGTCATCCTGCACTGTTGTCAGGGAATGCATATTTCCAAGAGGAAGGTATCTAATTTTAGCCGTCATAGCTAAAAACGATGTTACTGTTAGTTGTCAGGGAAGTGATCATTAAAGAGTCTATTTTCTCTTTGATGCAAGCAATTCAGATCAACTTTTCAAGGCACTTAAAATTGCCATAAATATTCTTCCAATTTTCACCTCATTTTTGTTGTTCTCTTATCAATGTCATTTGTCATGAATGTAATACAAACAATAAAATCATTTTTCATGTTTACTTTTTCAAGATATATTATTACTTAAGTCAATTACTCTTTAAATCCATGTGTAACAACTTATTATCTATATTGATAAATCTAAAACTGAAATCTTATTTTCCATTTTTGTGCTATTAAAACTCTATGTGTTTTAGCAAGACTTTACTAACACAAAAGCATCTAGACTTCAATGTACTTAAGTCTTACTGAAGGTAAACTTCTGCTTCATTTCTGTTAGAGATATAAAAAAAAAAAATTGGGGAATAATTTGGTGCTTCCCATAATGATATTTCAACATCCTAAATATCAGTTTAATATGGTAATCAAGTGATTGTAGCTTTTAATTTTGTCCTTAGGAATCTCAGTTATTGGGTTAAGTTGTAAATCATATCTACACTGCTCATAAAATATGAATTTATAATAAAATTTTATGTAAACACTATATAAAGCAAGAAGAAAGCCCAACTGAAAGGAGATTTCATGAAGACAGAAAAAATATCTGAAAAATTTGGACGTAAGCTTCAGAATTTAGCAAACAAAACTAATACCAAGTTTAGGACCAACATGAGCAGCTGTATCTTTTGCGCTTTAATGGAGTCTGCTAGTAATAAATTTCTGAAGAATGAACTCTTTGCTCCCTGGGTTTCAAATGACATTTAGCTGTTCCGGACGTTCCCAGTGCTACCAGCTCCACGCACTCAGGGGCTTATTTCCCTGGGTGATGGGTTCCACAGGAGATGGTTTTGATCTGAAAATGACTGTCGCCTTTTGGAGAGACCCACTTGGTAAGTGCAGAACTGTGAGTTGAGAAGGCAGAATGGACTCATTTGATTATGCCTCCCAGGGCTTCCTGACATACCCTGGCCTCTGTGCCTTAGTGGCAGCAAACATCCTTTGACATGCACAGGAGAAGAGCTGGCCCGTTACGTTTCACTGCACAGGCTCACATGGAGACTGGGCCCGTAATGCCTCACATTTTCTGCATCTGCATCTTCCTTACTGTCTACCCATGTATATTGCAATCTATTTGCCACAAAGAGTCTCTACATATTTTACCATAGATTTCTCTACTAGCTCAAGCTAAGTTGTCAGACATTTAAAACTCAATACCAGTTTCTGACACATCCGAGTCTATTGAAAAGAACAAAGGTATCCAAAAAAGCTTTCTTAATAATGGAAAAGTATATTATTAGCTAGATGATATAATGTTCTTTATCTTGCATAAACTACTAGAACACATCCAGAACTAGAGACAGCCCTTCTACTGGATAGTAGTACATGGATGGTAGCACAATTTCATAGCAAAAAGATAACGGAAGATAATATGAAGGTACAAATGTGCTTCAGCTTTGTCTAGACAATATCAGAGGCAAGAAAGGCTAGTGGGTCCTTGAAGACAAGAAACACAATGTGGGATTTCATAACAGAAAATAGGCCTGCCATCCTGGCAGAAAAGTGAAAGTCACTCAGTGATATCCAACTGTTTGCGACTGTCATGGCCTGTAGCCTGCCAGGCTCCTCTGTCCGTGAGATTTCCCAGCCAAGAATGCTGGAGTAGGTTGCCATTTCCTCCTCCAGGGGGATCTTCCCAACCCAGGGATTGAACCCAAGTCTCTTGTGTCTCCTGCATTGACAGGCAGATTCTTTAACAATGTGCTACGTGAGAAGCCCAAATAAAAAGAATACAGATGAGGAAAATCTAGTGTTCTTTTATCAAAATACTATACATGAAGTTTATTAAATAGAACATGCTCATAATACTTAGTGTGCCATCGAAAGAGTAGGAGTCAAAGAATGATGGAGGCCACAAAGGAGACAGTAAATAATTTTTTGATAAATCAAGAGAAGCTAAAGAGAATTAGGGAAAAAAAAAAAAAAAAGGCAGGTGATCCCAGCAAGTAAAATAAAAATGCTTTCCCTTGCATGACAGTTGTCTGAGGCTCAAATTCGGGGGTTTATCAAACAGAGGGAATGTCTAACTGAGAATAATACCTCAGAAGATTTCACAGAAGGTTAGAAACATACCCATTTTAGGGTTGGTTTGCAGCATAAACATCAGATAGGAGTCTTAAGGAAATCCTGACTAGGGACTTCTCACATATAATTCCATCAGAAATTAGGTTACGGTAAGTGAAGGATAAGAGTCGCTAAGAGTCGGACACGACTGAGTGACTTCACTTTCACTTTTCACTTTCATGCATTGGAGAAGGAAATGGCACCCCACTCCAGTGTTCTTGCCTGGAGAGTCCCAGGGACGGGGGAGCCTGGTGGGCTGCCGTCTATGGGGTCACACAGAGTTGGACACGACTGAAGTGACTTAGCAGCAGCAAGTGAAGGATAAGAGTCGCTAAGAGTCGGACACGACTGAGTGACTTCACTTTCACTTTTCACTCTCATGCATTGGAGAAGGAAATGGCAACCCATCCAGTGTTCTTGCCTGGAGAGTCCCAGGGACTGGAGCCTGGTGGGCTGCCGTCTATGGGGTCACACAGAGTCGGACACGACTGAAGCAGCTTAGCAGCAGCAGCAGCAAGTGAAGGATATGGCAGTTTAGGGGAGAAAATTTGTTTCATTTTTAATTTATACTTCTAATCAAGCAATATTTGAAGATTTCTTTTTCAGTTAATACTCTTTCTGTTTATCCTTTTCTGAATAATAAAATACCCCCAGACATCGTGGGTTATGTTATATATTTATCACTCCATTTTGGTAAGTCAGAAATCCAGACATAGTTCAACTGTTCTGGTTTGGAATCTTTCAGGCAGCTACATAAAGCTGATGGCATATCTTGAAGTGTAATAAGCTAGGGCAGCTAGCCAGGCATCTCTTTCTCTTCATGTTGTCTCAAATTACCTTCTGATACTTCTCCACATGTTTTTCCACGTGAGCCTACGTGGGCTTCCTCAGAGCTTTGTGGCCTCAGAAGAGTTGGCCTCCTCACATGGAGGCTATAGGCTTCAAAAAAGCCAGAAGCCCTTTGGGTCAGCAGAAGTGGAGTTACTAAGTATAATGTGGTCTCAGAAATCACATAGTATCCCATTCTACTGGCTACAGTCAAGCCAGAAGCTTTCAATAGTGATGGAATGTTTGGGTCACATTATAGAATGGCTTGTGAGATGGATTTTTCAAACATACCCGAACAAGTTGTGGTTATATTCGGAAAATCTATCACACAGGTAAATGAAAACCAAACCTCCATGTATATCGCTGTTCTATTAGTGGCTCCTATAAACGTAAATGCTATTGTATACATTTCTAGATGCAAAATCTAAGTGATCATGGAGTTGCTGTTGCTGTTCAGCCACTCAGTTGTGTCTGACTCTTTACGACCCCATGGACTGCAGCGCGTCAGGCTTCTCTGTCCTTCACCACCTCTCGGACCTTGTTTAACCTCATGTCCATTGAGTCAGTGATGCCATCCTACCATCTCATCTTCTGTTGTCCCTTCTCCTCCTACTTTCAATATTTTCCTTTACTCTATAAAGGTAATCATAGACTATTACCTTTCTGTTCAAAGGTTGGTTCAAATTCATCTGCTTAATGTTAGATACACATGTACTAGTGTAAAAACAGGCTAAAAAAGTGAATATCTGATTTTTACTTTTTAATGTTTCAGGAAAATTTAGAACTCCATCAAGTCTCCGGGACTCATAGCATAATGTGGGTATTTTACTAAAAATTCTGGGGTTAAGTAGGAGCCTTGCTGCCGCTGCTGCTGCTAAGTCACTTAAGTCATGTCCAACTCTGTGCGACCCCATAGACGGCAGCCCACCAGGCTCCTCTGTCCCTGGGATTCTCCAGGCAAGAATACTGGAGTGGGTTGCCATTTCCTTCTCCAAGTAGGAGCCTTAGGGCAGAAAAAATTTTTCATTCTACAAACAAATTTATTCTTGTGATAAATGCATGGAACAAGAAAAGGGGCATAAATCTGGTAGTGGTTTATAAAAATGCAAGTATGTCTATGAGGTAGATATGAGCAATACATAGGATTAGTATAACACAATCTATTTTAAATGTTGATATACAGTTTTTTAATTTTTCCAAAATGATTTTAGAAAAGAAAGCTGACAATGTAGAAAATTTATATCCTAATATAACCATAATCTGTGAATGTGTCCAAATTATTTATATAAAATCAAGTTTAAATTAAAACCTACTAATGTTCTTTTTTTTATAACTTATAGGTACAGACACACACACACATATGTGTGTATCTGTGAAAATGTAGATTATTTTAATATACCATTAATATTATTAAAATACTGTTTAAAATAGAGAGTTTCATTAGGATGTATGGCAGGCAAATATGCAAAAAATTTATGGCAATCCACTCCAGTATTCTTGCCTGGAGAATTCCATGGACAGAGAAGCCTGGTGGGCTACAGTCCGTGGGGTTGCAAAGAGTCAGACACGACTGAGCAACTAACACACTCAGCACATATATTAATACAAACAGATCAGTCATTTGTTTCTAGATTGTTTTGTTATGAATACTGTTTCAGGTACTTCTGCTATTAATTTAAAACTTATTTAATTAGTAAGTATGCTTCTAACCACATTGAACATATAACTGTTAAGGGAAAAAAAAAGCTGAAAAATAACACTGTTTTCTGAACTGAGGATTTTTGTATTTAAATTCTAATAAAACATTTTTTAAAATTTATTGCTATCTTAGGAATATTCTTTATGTTAGCTCATCCTTAAGTGGTCCTAAGCTACTATTTGGTGGTTGGATCTTTGAAGTGTTTTCATAAATCTTGAGATTAACGATGAATGCTGTAATACAGTCTTGTAAATGTAACATTATATTTCTCATTTACTGTGAAAAATCATTTTCCATTACACTTTCAAAGTCTATTTTTAAGATTCCCATGTACACATCCACAGAGTTAATCACTTATAACAATGACTGCTCTGGACATTTAACCAACTGACATATTGATGCATCTTAACAAAATAAGAGGGCAAAGTTCCTTGACTTAGAATTATTTAATGATTAACACACACACATATATCCACATACATACCCCCAGTGAGTTGGGTAAGCTCTAATAAGAGTAAGAACCATAGTTGTTTTGTTTATCTCTACATGTAAATCTTTTTCACATTCCCTAGAACAAAGAGAGCACTCCAGAATTATTTCTTGAATTAATGACTAGATAAATTAATGACTAGAGAGATTAAAGATCAATTAAGTGATGAGACTATAGAGCTGGAGACATGATTGCTCTCTTAAGACTTTTAGTTTATGAAGTTCTATTTTCTTTTCGTATTGTTGCATCAAAGCTTTGAAGCTAAAATTTCAGTTCTGTGGTTCAAAACCAAAACCTGGTCATCAATTCTGAAGTGAATATGACTTGGGGAGGGGAAGTAAACAAAGCATGTTTCTTCTTGGCTAAAGATTCTGATGTCTCTATTTCTCACCCTCATCCATCTAAGTGTTACCCATCCCACAAGTGCCTCTCCTAGTTCCAGTCTGCTCTGCCCTCTGTTCCACAATTCAATAAATGGCAGCTCATCCTTAATGATATCCTTCTTTTTTTTCTCTCTTTCCTTCCTGAAGTCCTCAGATGCTGCCTTTCAATGACAACTTTTCCAGCCATTCTGTATGTTGAATATATGTATTTTGCTTGATATCTCTTTTCTATAGTTTGCTTTTTCTCTTAGCCCTGGCAAATATCATATTTCACTTACTTGCTTTTTAATTTCATTATGCTGTAATTTAAACTCCAGAAGGTAGGGATTTCTGTCTGTTTTCCTGAATAAATTTCAACATCTAAACAGTGTGGGCTTCCAATAAACACTTGATGAACACATGAATGTTCTAACCACACCGACACCCCTCCAACTTCCCTTTCTTTCATGCCTTCCTTTCACGAGTCTTCCATAGACTTCTCACTTCCTTAAAATGGACAAGGAAGTTCTCCAAGAACACAAGCCACAGCTCTGTTTCTCTATCACTCTTATTTCCACAGAACATGAGACAGCTGGAGGCTAAATTAATAATGACTAATAGCTATTTAGCAATTGTTAGGTGGTGGGAAGCTGAGTGGACGCATTCTTTGCATATCTTAAAATGTCCTCACATAACCTTATGAGGTAACTGTTTGAGTGATCCCTATTTTATAAGTGAAGAGACCAAGTCTGAAAGTGGTTTTGTAACTTGAACAAAGTCATATATCCTTTTGTTTAAGTCTAAGGAGTACAACTGCAGAACCTATATTCTGAATCTCAGTACCGCAGCACTAAGCTCTCTGCTCCAACATGCTGTGCTGTAGTTATTAGACAAATGCTTTTTTATTCTGTCTTTCAGGCTTCTGTTCTCTCTTCTTCTTATGGGTTACTATGGTTTCCTTGCCTGCCTCTTGCTTCCATTGGATAAAATCTGAATTCCATTCGAGGTTGGAGTAGATGTAGGGAGGAGAAAAAAAAAAAAGTTTTACTTGATTTGATTCTACCGTTCTGCCTAATTTGGACAATAGAAGCTTATATTGTGGCCTACCCAAACTCAGCATTTGACTTCACAGTTTGACATGGGACCATAACCAGTGGTAAAGTATTCATTTGTTAAGTTAGTATTTCAGTTATACATTTTCTTTCAGGATTTGTAGATAAGAGTGATTGAGAACGGGCAGAAAGTTTAAGACATTTTAGATTCTATGTATTTATTTGATTTGTTCTCCTTTTTCTGAGATCTGTCCAAAAGTTAATAAATAATTATCTTTTAAAAATAATAAAGCAAATAGAAAAAATTACCATTTTAATAATTTTAAGTTCAGCATAGATAGAACCTGTAAGAATCCATATAAGAATAGTAACATTTTCCACTTGATCAAACAATACAAGGATTATTATAGTACCAAAGGCTTCTATTCAGAGCTGGGGAATATATAGATTATAACCATGCAACCAGAAATTTAGAATTGACTATGTATCCCTATCTTCACTTTTTATTAATCAAGCAAATGACACATAGGACACAACATTAAGTGTTGTAAGGTAAGATGTTTTAAGGGATATTACTACCTGATGTTTTGCAGAATGTATTTGAAAGATTAAGAGATGTACAGATATGTATAATGCTGCTGCTAAGTCACTTCAGTCGTGTCCAACTCTGTGTGACCCCACAGACGGCAGCCCACCAGGCTCCCCCGTCCCTGGGATTCTCCAGGCAAGAACACTGGAGCGGGTTGCCATTTCCTTCTCCAATGCATGAAAGGGAAAAGTGAAAGTGAAAAGTCGCTCAGTTGTGTAAGACTCTTCGTGACCCCATGGACTGCAGCCTACCAGGCTACTCCATCCATGGGATTTTCGAGTACTCCTTTCACAGTTAATAGTCCATTTTACCCTCTAAGCAGTTTGTGAGATAGGTCCTATTACTATCTTCCTTTATCAGATATATCAAGATATCAAGAACTTAAACTTTCCAAAGTCACATAGCTAGTAAAAGGGAAAGTCCAGCTTTAAAATGAGATATTCCGTTCCAGATCCTGTGGCCTTTATTATTATGTAGTACTTTTGCAGAAAAAAGGAGGCTTATCTAGAACTATGGAAATAGGTGTAGTGAAAATTTAGTAATTGTATTAGAAATCTGTATACAATTGTAGGTAAAGAAACTGAATTTTCTGGAGGTTATTTTTTAAATATGCCATACAAGGAACTTATCCTTCTTCACTACCTTGTGTGGTTCATATGACTGTAAAACTATCAAAGTTTATGTGAATAAATGTGGTTTAAGAATACAGAGCTGAAAAAATCCATCCTTTCTAGCTACATACAGAAAGGATATCCTTTATTTCTTTGTAAAGAATAATTAAAATATCAAAACTTTGCAGAACTTTATAATAGTCATATGCAATCCATATATTTTTGTTGTCTTTCAAGAAATTGTATGCACATCTCTCTAGAGTGGACATATTATCAACCTTTTATTAAATCTAATATGAATCTATATCAGATACCAAACATCAGTGAACAAATACAAGAGTGTTTAACATGGATTTCTTTTTCATATAGAAAAAGTGCTGCAAGAAAGCCAACAAAAGTGAACAGTGATTTCTGTATTATTTACTAGAGATGGAATGATGAACAATACAGTCTGTTGGCATAATGAAAAATATATTTAAAAGTAGTTGCCCAATATGTAGGAGGCCAAGTAGGTAAGCCAGATCAGCAGCATCCCTTATATTGAAAGAGATAACCTATTCAAATACACAGCAAAATATATGGACATGGCAAACAACTGCTGAACCTCCACCCCAGAATGTTTGCTTCTCATTTTTGAGGTGATATTCACACACCATAAAGCTCTCTTGGGACACTGCTTTCTGGTTTTTACACAATATCGGTCTACCTATCAATCTACCAAACTATCATTATTTTTTAGCCTTAGTTCTTTAGTTTGGGTGGTAAGTTCCTAATTTTTCAGCCTTTTTAACTTTTGATTCTCCACAGCTTCCTGTTATTTGAAATTCAAGGATATTTCATAAGAGAGAAAATGCTGGCTACCTTGTAACGTCTCACTCCCAAATCTGTTCTTCTCCTTTTTTTTTTTTTTTTCAGATTTATATTTCATGATTTTCTGTCAAGTTAATTCAGTTCTAGACCCTCTAATAACTTATTAGAATCATTTCCTCTTTTGTGTTTCTTCCAGTCAGTCTAGTAACACTTCACTGATACTGATACATTATAATGTTGAAAATTTTTTCATAAGGACTTTCATGTTCTTATTAAGCTTAGCAAAAAATCTTGGACCTAGGGAAAGTGAGGGTGGTATGAAGTAAGAAAGTACTACTGAAATATAACACTACTGCTTATAAGTCGCTTCAGTCGTGTCCGACTCTGTGACCCCATAGACAGCAACCCACCAGGCTCCCCTGTCCCTGGGATTCTCCAGGCAAGAATACTGGAGTGGGTTGCTATTTCCTTCTCCAATGCATGAATGTGAAAAGTGAAAGCGAAGTCGCTCAGTAGTGTAAGACTCTTCACGACCCCATGCACTGCAGACGACCAGGCTCTTCCATCCATGGGATTTTCCAGGCAAGAATACTGGAGTTCGGTGCCATCACCTTCTCTGGACATAAATACACTCAGTTCAGTTCAGTTCAGTCGCTCAGTCGTGTCCGACTCTTTGCGACCCCATGAATCACAGCATGCCAGGCCTCCCTGTCCCTCCCCAACTCCCGGAGTTCACTCAGACTCAC
>SJXQ01008563.1:339600-421556 GCA_006408695.1 Aepyceros melampus | reverse complement strand
GTACTCCTTTTCCTATTTGGAACCAGTCTGTTGTTCCATGTCCAGTTCTAACTGTTGCTTCCTGACCTGCATACAGATTTCTCAAGAGGCAGGTTAGGTGGTCTGGTATTTCCATCTCTTTCAGAATTTTCCACAGTTTATTGTGATCCACACAGTCAAAGGCTTTGGCATAGTCAAGAAAGCAGAAATAGATGTTTTTCTGGAACTCTCTTGCTTTTTCCATGATCCAGCTGATGTTGGCAATTTGATCTCTGGTTCCTCTGCCTTTTCTAAAACCAGCTTGAACATCTGGAAGTTCACGGTTCACGTATTGCTGAAGCCTGGCTTGGAAAATGTTGAGCATTACTTTACTAGCATGTGAGATGAGTGCAATTGTGCGGTAGGTTGAGCATTCTTTGGCACTGCCTTTCTATGGGATTGGATTGAAACCTGACCTTTTCCAGTCCTGTGGCCACTGCTGAGTTTTCCAAAGTTGCTAGCATATTGAGTGCAGCACTTTCACAGCATCATCTTCCAGGATTTGAAATAGCTCCACTGGAATTCCATCACGTCCACTAGCTTTGTTGGTAGTTATGCTTTCTAAGGCCCACCTGACTTCACATTCCAGGATGTCTGGCTCTAGATGAGTGATCACACCACCGTGATTACCCAGGTCATGAAGATCTTTTTTGTACAGTTCCTCTGTGTGTTCTTTCCACCTCTTCTTAATATCTTCTCTTCTGTTAGGTCCATACAATTTCTGTCCTTTCTCAATCCCATCTTTGCATGAAATATTCCCTTGGTATCTCTAATTTTCTTGAAGAGATCTCTAGTCTTTCCCCTTCTGTTCTTTTCCTCTATTTCTTTGCATTGATCACTGCTGCTGCTGCTGCTAAGTCGCTTCAGTCGTGTCCAACTCTGTGCGACCCCATAGACGGCAGCCCACCAGGCTCTCCCATCCCTGGGATTCTCCAGGCAAGAACACTGGAGTGGGTTGCCATTTCCTTCTCCAATGCATGAAAGTGAAAAGTGAAAGTGAAGTCGCTCAGTCGTGTCCGACTTGACCCCATGGACTGCAGCCTTCCAGGCTCCTCTATCCATTGAATTTTCCAGGCAAGAGTACTGGAGTGGGGTGCCATTGCCTTCTCCGGCACTGATCACTACCACATGTAAAATAGATAGTCAGCAGGGAAGTAGCTATATAACACAGGGAGCCCAATCTGGCACTGTGTGATACCCTAGAGGGTAGAATGGGGAAGGGGAGGGAGCGTGAAGAGGATGGGATAGATATATGCATGTAATTATGACTGATTTGCATGTTGTACAGTAGAAACTAACACAAGTTGTAAAGGAATTTTGTACCAATTAAAATAAATATCTTGCACTTAGTGCCATACACAACTTCCTTATGTCTCGATGGTCAAAATAGCTTACTACTATCAGGTCATAGAAGCAAATCCATAAGCACAGGTATATTTTGACTAGGGTTCAGATACTAAATGAAGAAAATATTCTCTGGACTCTACTCAGTAACTAAGTTAATGAAATCAAGTATCTCATGGTGTGGCCTTTCTCATTCACAGAAGGTTAAGTACTCACTCTCTTTTATAATACATAAGGATATTCCTTTGACTTCCCAGAACTTCATATTTCATTGTTTATTAACAAGAAAAAGAAAAAAAAAACTAAACTAAATACAGACCATATATTTCAGACAGGCTATCCATATGTGAACAGTTACAACAAATCATTAAGAAAAAATGATGGGCACACTCAATTTTAAATTGGATAATAATAGCTTAAATAAGTAAAATGAGTTTATAAAATAAAAATCTAACTTGCTAAGAAACTGTTGAAAAATATTTAACATCTTGTGTAGTTATTAACATGTAAAATTAAACAAATATTGATACCATTTTCACCTACAAAACTGCTATAAAATTAATTGATAACACAGTGATACAGAGCATATGGTGAAATGAATGTTTTCAAACATTACTGTGGATAATCTTTTTGCAGGCAAACTGTAACTAATTATCAAAACATTTTAAATTCTCATATGTCAACCTGGTAAAGGAATCTTGAGAAATTTATCCCTAGGAAATCATCACAGATTCATGGGTAAAGATTTATTTATTTTTAATCTAACTATTTATATTTGTATATTTGTGATAGTAACATACCAGAGGACACTGAGTAAATGAATGTTGATAATCCATACCAGATGATACTATGCTTTGAAAAAAATTATCTTGCAGAAAATATTTAAGGATATGACAAAAAGATCAATTTAAGTAAATCAGATTGCTTATAAAAGTTTTTCCAGATTTAAAAAAAATCAAGAATAAACACAATGGGGTATGAAAGTGTTTATTTCTGAATCATATTGGTGAAAGTGAAAGTCACTTAGTCGTGGTGTCTGACTCTTTGTGACCCCATGGACTGTATAGCCTGCTAGGCCCTTCTGTCCAAGGAATTCTCCAGGCCAGAATACTGGAGTGCATAGCCGTTCCCTTCTCCAGAGGATCTTCCCAACCCCAGGGATCAAACCCAGGTCTCCTGCGTAGGCAGATTCTTACCATCTGAGCCACCAGCAAGGCCTATTATTGGTAGGTTTAATTTTTCAAGATGATAGCAATTTACATAATAATCATGTTTCTGTCAAATAATCAGAAAATGTTTCAATGTGTAAATAACACAACCTGTTATCAGAAATAAAAAATTATATTATAAATAGCTTTATAATGAAAATGGATAAAATAACCTTTCGTCTTGAAG
This sequence comes from Aepyceros melampus, assembly GCA_006408695.1. NCBI lineage: Eukaryota > Metazoa > Chordata > Mammalia > Artiodactyla > Bovidae > Aepyceros > Aepyceros melampus. Next base: position 418,799 of record SJXQ01008563.1, on the reverse strand, counting down.
GAAAAATTGATCTTGGGCTCCAAAATCACTGCAGATGGTGACTGCAGCCATGAAATTAAAAGATGCTTGTTCCTTGAAAGAAAAGCTGTAACAAATCTAGACAGCATATTAAAAAACAGATATATCACTTTGCCAATAAAAGTCTGTCTAGTCAAGGCTATGGTTTATCCAGTAGTCATGTATAGATATGAAAGTTGGACTGTAAAGAAAGCTGAGTGACAAAGAACTGATGCTTTTGAATTATGGTGTTGGAGAAGACTCTTGAGAGTCCCTTGGACAGCAAGGAGATCAAACCAGTCCATCCTAAAGGAAATCAACCCTAAATATTCATTGGAAGAACTGAGACCAAAGCTGAAGCTCCAATACTTTGGCCACCTGATGTGAAGAGTCAACTCACTGGAAAAGACCTGATGCTGGGAAAGATTGAGGGCAGGAGAAGAAGCGAACAACAAAGGACAAGATGGTTGGATGGCATCACCAACTCAATGAATTTGAGTTTGAGCCAGCTCCAGGAGATGTGGACAGGGAAGCCTGGGGTGCTGCAGTCCATGGGGTCACAAAGAGTCAGACACTACTGAGTCACTGGACAGCAACAAGAAAGAGAATTTTTTTAACACTCACTGTCTTTTTTCTTAATATTTACCTATTTTCACTGGTATTATTATTATATCTGATCCCAACACATAAATATATGCTATCTCACAATATACAAACTACTCAGTGGAATGCTTTATATATAGAATTATAAAATGCCATTGTTTTTAATATATCATGATGTTCAAGATCCTGAACACCTGCGATTTTTATATCCTATTAATAAACCTGTTTCCCTACACAAACATTGTTAAACATGGGAGAAAAAAATGCCATATGGCCTAGGAAAATTATAAAGTCAATATTTTTCAATATTTAGAAGTTATTAAATCATGCTTTAATTTGTATTTACTTATTCACATTTTCATATTGAAAACAAAACAAGACATTGCTATCATTAAAGATAATATTTCTAAAATTTAGTCCATTTTAATAAAAACTAATAATCTAAATGTCATATATTATTGTATTTGTACATCAGTCTAAAGAATAACTAAAGTATGAAGGAATATTTGAAGTATTATTTTAAATATTTATATATTTATATAAATGAAACAGTCATTCATTTGCAAAATTTTCCATTTATGTTTACAAATTTTCATAACAGTATGAATGTTCACATAAAAATGATTTCAGAAATCAATTAGAATTCAATAATTTGAAACTCACATGTAATTCATTATTATATATAATTATAAGCACACATTATGCATATTTATATATATTTATTTTTATCAGATAGATGTCCATTAAGTGGAATGTCAAATTTCTGAGTTGTTTGGTGAATAAATTTTTATCAAAGAAAAAAGAACTGAAACATAATTTCCAAAGTGTCTCTACTATTTTGTATAACTAACAACAATGTTTAAAATTTCAAGTTGCTTTCATATTCTTATTTGCCATCATTAGTTTTTTGTATTTTTTTCCCATAACCAGAAAATTTTATTAGACAGAGGGGAAATGAGTCAGTAATAAAGTTGTTTACTGACAATTTCAGTAAACAATTCAAATAAATGCATTCAGATAAATGCTATGATCCAGTAGTTACTATGTCTCCTTTAATGAAAAGATTGATTCCAGATTTTGGCAGAAAATAAGTCTGGCAAAAGCAGTAACAGCTCTTTGGACTTGGTGTGAAACACAATCAAATTCTCAGCTCCCTCTGTCTATTTTGCCAGGCTAATTACATACATAAAAAGAGAGAAACTACTGCTTAAACAGAAGAGAATGTTCATTTGGAACAGAGAGAGAGAAATCTGAGGGTCATAATCTAAACACATATTTGTTATTTACCTCACTTATAATGAATTTTTATTTAATACCTTTTGATCAATCACCTAGAGCCAGACATCCTGGAATGTGAAGTCAAGTGAGCCTTAGAAAGCATCATTACAAACACAGCTAGTGGAGGCGATGGAATTCCAGTGGAGCTATTTCAAATCCTGGAAGATGATGCTGTGAAAGTGCTGCATTCAATATGCTAGCAACTTTGGAAAACTCAGCAGTAAGAGAGAGAGAAATCTGAGGGTCATAATCTAAACACATATTTGTTATTTACCTCACTTATAATGAATTTTTATTTAATACCTTTTGATCAATCACCTAGAGCCAGACATCCTGGAATGTGAAGTCAAGTGAGCCTTAGAAAGCATCATTACAAACACAGCTAGTGGAGGCGATGGAATTCCAGTGGAGCTATTTCAAATCCTGGAAGATGATGCTGTGAAAGTGCTGCATTCAATATGCTAGCAACTTTGGAAAACTCAGCAGTGGCCACAGAACTGGAAAAGGTCAGTTTTCATTCCAATCCCATAGAAAGGCAATGCCAAAAAATGCTCAACCTACCACACAATTGCACTCATCTCACATGCTAGTAAAGTAATGCTCAAAATTCACCAAGCCAGGCTTCAGCAATATGTGAACCGTGAACTTCCAGATGTTCAAGCTGGTTTTAGAAAAGTCAGAGATCAAATTGGCAACATCTGCTGGATCATGTACAACAAAGTGGGCAACACCACTAGACCACTAGTTTCAGCATAATTTTTGAAGACTATGAGCTTCCTGACATCCCAGAGCTGGCTCTGCCTTGACACTCACCACAGTATGAAAAACAATGGCATTTTCAACACATTGGCTCTTAGGGAAATGAAGAAGGGGAAATCTAGCTAAAACTGGATGCTCTCCAATAAAGCTGACAATAAAAAGGTACACTCGGGCATGAACCCCTTAAATTATCGAGCAAAGGTAGCTCTGCAGCTGTGTCTAAGCATGATAATTGCTATCTTGTCTACCAGTAGCTACAATAACGAGCACTGATAATTTAAATGGAAGAGCAAACAGTACTTTGGGTGGAATATTGTTTAAATAAGGAGCAATTCTAAAAATCAAATTTATCCTGAAAAGCCAATCTATAGGAACACTTATTACTGGAAGGGTGTCTGGGGAATTGTCTCAAAGACTGCTCCCTTAGACCCTTCATGTTTCACAAAATATGAACACAGGCCAACATTAACAAGAGAGATGAAAAAAAAAGAAGTTACAACTCCAGATAAATCTAAGATGGTCCAGGCATCCGCATGCTAAGTCACTTCAGCTGTGTCTGACTCTTTGTGACCCTATGGACCGCAGTCCATTAGGCTTCTCTGTCCACAGGATTATCCAGACAAGAGTACTGGAGTGGGTTGGCATGCTCTTCTCCAGCAGATCTTCCCAACCCAGGAATCAAACCCATGTCTTTTCCGTCTCCTGCATTGGCAGGCAGGTTCTTTACCACGAGTGCCACCTGGGAAGCCCCAAAGATGGTGAGCCACACATGTATTGCACTGATGCAATTATAACATTAGGTATTGTGAGTTGCATCTTCTGGAAGTGTTTTCAGAAGCTGTGGTGTTGTCTTCAGCATGACCCAAGAGCTGGCAAACCTTTATTACTCAAGGTCAACTGGGTTTGATTTTGCAAAACAATCAAAACTCACTTGGAGTGGAAGCTAGTAAGTAAATTTCTATAAATCTCTCTTTAAAAAAAAAAGAGAGAGACACACAATATAGTAGTTAAGAGTACTGACTTTTAGAGAAATCTAGATTCTAAATGATACTCAGTGGTATCATTTTGAACACAGAACAGCCTATTTGAGCCTCAATTCCCTTATGCTTAAGAAGGGACTAACATGGAATAAGGATATACTCTATAGCATAGGGATATATAGCCACTATTTTTTAGTAACTTTAAATGGAGTGTAAACTATAAAAATATTCAATCCCTGTGTTGTACACCTGAAAATAATATAATGTTGTAAATCAGCAATATGTCAATTTTTTTAAAAAAGAAGGGACTAACAGTCTCTCTGACTGATGGGTGTGACTGGTAAATGAGATCATGCAACTGAAGCTATTACAGCTTTAGCCTTTATTATTGCAACTAAGGAAGAAGAATGACTTTTGCCTGTGGAATGTAAATTGATTCTGGAAGAACTTCCCAAACAGAAGTGTATGAGTTTTACACATTAACATAGTCATTTGTGAGTGTCAAGACTGTTGAATTTATGGAGCTCAGACTCAGAAATGATTTTTAAAAGAACTCTTGAGCTCACAGAACACATCACAGGGTTTGTGTCCTACCACAGCTGGGGTATTTATTCACAGGTGTGCTTCCTGGTGTGTGATAAGGCCTAGCCACTCATGCTCTGAGTCCATCGTTAACAACCCGTGGGAGGTGAAGGGGGCCGTGATGACAGGGTGATTTTGGGGCAGGGAAAAGTGAAAGAACTGATGGAGGAAACAGACATTCTCACGGGACAGTCAGATTTACCTAGAGGCATTTGTCTACGTTTTCCCCATAGACATATCCTCTGAGAGACTCTGAGAGGATTCAAGGCAAAAAACCCCCTTAGATAGGCAAAAATCAGAATCTCAGAATTCAGAAGGGCTGGTTTCTAGAGTAGTGCTTACCAGGTAGAACAGCCTGATCTTCTAAAAGGAAAGCTTTATTTGATTCAGCAATGGGCTGAACAACCTTTCCTTATGTTTGCCTAAAATTTTGGCTCTGCCTAGCTTTGATAAGAATAGAAATCAGTCATCAAAACAGCCACAAAATTGTTACCTTACCCCTGAGCCTCAGTGTCCTTATCCATAAAATGAGACAACTCATACCTACCCTCATGGTCCTGTGCAAATTAAACAAGAGGTCATGAAAAGCATTCATTACAGTGTCTGGCACATAGCAGTTGCTTAATAAGTAACAGTTATTACTATTATTGGTTTTAAACAAACAAAAAAAGAGCTGCTAAATATTTGGATTCTGAACTATTAGGAAGATAATAATCTGTATGTTCAGGGGAAAATTAGGTCTAGTCTGGATAATCCTAGAACTTGCTAAATCTTGGTTTGAGCTACCATAGCCTGAATGTATATTTTCTCAAAATACATTTTCTATAACTTTTTGTTTATTTACATACATCACACAATTTTACTTAAGAGAATGTTTTTTTAATCACTTAATCAATTTTAAGACTATTCATAAATTTCTGGGTCTCATGCTCTGCAGATCTGAGCCTTTCCTAGAGCTGCAGAGCTGGAGAACGGCACTCCACTGTGAAGTGTGCGTTCAGTCAACCCCTTGGCCGCGTGTGGAGCTCAGGGATCTGGATCTTCACGGATCATGGCTCTAGCTACAGGCACAGAGTCTGTGGAGGAGATACCCTTCAGAGGGAGAAACAGGAACTGTTCACGTTGTCGTCCCTGCCACTGTCACATTTCCTATGGAGAGTCAGGGATGCCGTGCCAAGGACAGGAGGAGACTGGGTCACAGGTGGTGGTGTTTTCTTTGCGAATCCCCCACACTGATGACCATGTGCACATTTCAAAATGATGACTCAAATATCCCCAGTCACTCTGGAAAAGCAATAAACCAAGAGGCCCCGTATTCAGGGCCTGAACTGGGGTGGAAGACCAGCCACTCAGAGAATTCATCCAGTGCCCACAGGCCTCAGTCTCCACACCTGTGAATGAAGGGACTGTGTTAGATGGTCCAGGATTTGTCTTGTCTTTAAAATGCAAACTTCGTCTCCACTCTTCTACTTTTTCATTGTGAAAGAAAACAGGGTAAGCCACCTCACTTCCACTAGAATGAAGGATATGACATTGCTTTGATGAGACCACAAATAAAAGACATGATAAACTGTGGATTTGCATTAAAGAAAGAAATACACACAGTGCCATCCTGCAGTTGTTAACAGAGAGCTGTCTGCTTACCACATCACGGGCCTGCTTGTCACATGCGCTTTCTCTCTGTCTATGGCAATGATCACAAAATAGTTCTGAACTCTCAACATGGGTCATTTAACTTCCATTTAAGAACTGTCAAGACTAACCAGAGCTGTAGACAGTGCTCCTCCATGGTCAACAGGTGAGTAATGGCAGCCTCAGGGGCAGGTGGTGACGCTGAAGTTACACAGGACTGAGAAATCCAGTTAGTTAGTGTTATTCACTCAGTCCTGTCCGACTCTTTGCTACCCCATGAACCGCAGCATGCCAGGCCTCCCTATCCATCACCAACTCCCAGAGTCCATCCAAACCCATGTCCATTGAGTCGGTGATGCCATCCAACCATCTTATCCTCTGTTGTCCCCTTCTCCTCCTGCCCCAGTCTTTCTCAGCATCAGGGTCTTTTCCAATGAGTCAGCTCTTCACATCAGCTATCCAAAGTATTGGAGTTTCAGCTTCAACATCAGTCCTTCCAATGAACACCCAGGACTGATCTCCTTTAGGATGGACTGGTTGGATCTCCTCGCAGTCCAAGGGACTCTCAAGAGTCTTCTCCAACACCACAGTTCAAGAGCATCAATTCTTTGGTGCTCAGCTTTCTTTATGGTCCAATTCTCACATCCATACATGACTACTGGAAAAACCATAGCCTTGACTAGACGGACCTTTGTTGACAAAGTAATGTCTCTGCTTTTTAATATGCTATGTTGGCCATAAAGTTCCTTCCAAGGAGTAAGTGTCTTTTAATTTCATGGCTGCAGTCACCATCTGCAGTGATTTTGGAGCCCCCCAAAATAAAGTCTGACACTGTTTCCACTGTTTCCCCATTTATTTCCCATGAAATGATGGGACCAGATGACATGATCTTCGTTTTCTGAATGTTGAGCTTTAAGCCAACTTTTTCACTCTCCTCTTTCACTTTTATCAAGAGGCTCTTTAGTTCTTCTTCACTTTCTGCCATAAGGGTGGTGTCACCTGCATATTTGAGGTTATTGATATTTCTCCCAGCAATCTTGATTCCAGCTTGTGCTTCCTCCAGCCCAGCATTTCTCATGAGTCTAACTGGCCTCTAAATAGCTAAGTACCTAGGTGTTGTTCTTGAGCCAATTGTGGCTAACATTTACTGAGTACTTATTAATACCTGGCCTTAAATCCATGAGCTAAATGTATGTATAAGTTTATGTATGTATGTGTGTGCATATATATACAATCTCATTATATGTTTGATTATCACGCTTATTTTGTGGGCCAGGAAACTAGAGCTATGAAGGCTAGGGTCCTGGCCATGCTACTCAACCCAATTGTATGGACAGCTGGTGAACACAGTGGAGATGAACAGGACATCTCCTGCTTCCTTCCTTGTGTGCCTTTTTTCCTGGTCTAGTAATTCACATCCTTTTTCTCAAATCCTGAGAGGTTGGATGACTCAGGAAGGCTGATACTTGATCTACCCTTAAACTTTTTAAAAGTGCCCCTGAACATGGAATGGTTAAACGACTAGCTCTGTCATCCATGATCAAGTCAGCTGGTGCCACTGATACCCCTACAGGGCTTGCTATGTGCTGGGCCTAAGTCTGTGTGTTTGGGTTGAACAGCGAGCTCATGTAAAGCAATGGTCAATGGTCTCTGCTCTGCTTGCCTCTCCTCCCACCACCCTCTACAAAACTGGAATAAAAACCCTGATACTCAGGAACATCAAATGTCAAGCGCTGTTTCTAATTCTGGAGGGGCAAAGGAGAAAAGGCTGAAATCTCTCTTACTGGAATTGAAAAAAATGATAATTTTTAAATTTCTACCATGTGCCAGGCACTGTGAAAAAGCTTTCTCAGGCTGGTCTTTGCTTGTCACACGAATCCTATGAGGGTGATGTTATTATTGATGCCACATGAAGAAGAAGAAAAGAAGCAGAGAAAGGCTAAGTAACACGCCCATGTGTCCAGTTAGGGAGTGGCAGAGCTGAGATTTAAAAGAAGCTGAAAACGTTTGTAAAGAATTTTGTCGGGACTTCCCCGGTGGTCCAGGGGCTAAGAATCTGCACTCTAATGTGGGGTGTGTGGGTTTGATCCCTGGTTGGGGAACTAAAATCCCACATGCTGAGGAGCAACTAAGCTTGTGCATGCAGCAGCCACTGAGCTGGCAAACCACAGCAAGAGAGCCTGCAGGCCGCAAGGAAGATCCTCTAGCTGCAGCGAAGACGCGATGCAGCCGAATACATAAATAAATAAATACTTCTTTCTTTGTTTTAGAAAATTTTGTTAAAGTGTTATTTGTCCCTGACAGCTCTTTAAAAAAAAAAAAAGGCAAATCTCCAAGAAACCCAAGAGATGGCTTATAGCTGACCTTCTCTGAAACAAACTGGCCAGGAGACATCAGATAGGAAAGTACTCTATCCACACAGATTATCCTTGCCGTGTCTATTCTTGAAATAAAGGTGTGGGCAATTTATATTGCAGGGAGACATGAGAGCCTGATGCTTGGCTTGGCTGCCTTTTACCCCAACACAGTTATTTCCTGGTTTTTGGCCAGCACAGCATGCCATACTGTCTCTGCTTAACTATGTGAATAAGCAAAGTGGATGTGTGTGTGTAGTGTGGTGTGTGTGTATGCGAGGTGTGTGTGTGTGTGTGTGTGTGTGTGTGGTGTATCATGTGTAGTGTGTGTGTGTGTGTGTGTGATGTGTGTGTATGGTGTGTGTGTGTCGTGTGTCTGTGTGGTGTGTGTGTGTGATTTGTATGGTGTGTATGTGATGTGATGTGTGTGGTGTATGTGTTTGGTGTGTGTGTGGTGTGTGATGTGGTGTGTGGTGTGTGTGTGTGATGTGTGTGATGAGTGTGGTGTGTGGTGTCTGTGTGGTGTGTGTGTATCTGTGATGTGTGTGGTGTGTGCTGTCTGTGTGTGTGTCTGTGGTGCCTGTGTGTGTGTGGTGTGTGTGTGTGTGTGATGTGTGTGGTGTCTCTGTGTGTGTGTGTATGGTGCCTGTGTGTGTGTGTATGATGTGTGGTGTCTGTGTGGTATGTGTGATGTGTGTGGTATGTGTGTGTGGTGCCTGTGTGTGTGTGATGTGTGATGTCTGTGTGGTATGTGTGTGTGTGTGGTGTGTGGTATATGTGTGATGTGTGTGGTGTGTGGTGTCTGTGTGTGTGTCTGTGGTGCCTGTGTGTGGGGGGTGTGTGTGTGTGTGTGTGATGTGTGTGTGTGTGTGGTGTCTGTGTGGTGTGTATGATGTGTGTGTGTGGTGTGTGGTGTATGATGTGTGTGTGTGATGTGTGGTGTCTGTGTGGGGTGTGTGTGTGTGTGTGTGTATGTGGTGCCTCTGTGTGTGTGTGTGGTGTGTGGTGCCTCTGTGTGATATGTGTGTGTGTGGTGTGTGGTGTCTGTGTGGTGTGTGTGATGTGTGTGTGTGTGGTGCCTGTTTGTGATGTGTGTGGTGTGTGTGTGTGGTGTGGGTATCTGTGTGTGTGTGTGTGTGTGTGTGGGTGTGTGTATGTGTGTGTGTGTCTTAGGCAGCGCAGGCACAAAGCCCACAGGCACACCTTGCATTCTTGGCTGGCGTTCCTTTCTCCCCACGGAGAAGAGAGACTCTGATGGTTTAGTCCTTCCTCGCTTCCTGAAACGGCTTTGGGAGGAATAGCCGGGTCGGGGTCCACGCTCCCAGCAGGACCGAGCACAGCGCAGCCTGTTGACTGCCTCTGTGTCCGGGCACTGGGGAGAAAGGTAGGCAGGCACACCAAGCAGGGAAAGGCTGTCCTCTGCCTGTAAGGGGGGCCTCTAGGTGCAGAACCGGGAGAGGGACTTTACCTGCCTTCACCTGCCCATATTCTCTCTATATACCTCTTCTCAAAAGAAACTGAAGCTGCTTTGGGTTTTTGAAGCTACTAATTTCATGCTTTCTACCAAAATTTAATTAGTAAAACTCCCCTAAGCCCCTTTCCCTGCTGCTGCTGCTGCTGCTAAGTCGCTTCAGTCGTGTCCGACTCTGCAACTTCGTAGACGGCAGCCCACCAGGGTCCACCGTCCCTGGGATTCTCCAGGCAAGAACACTGGTGAGACCAAAAGGAGTTGCATCTTCTAATTCAGTCTCTTCCCCTGCCTCCTGCACCTGGCTGATTGATGAACATCCATCGCACCTCCAACCTAAGGAATTCTTGCTCTTCCCTCCTGGCATCATCTAGACCTGGCTTGCTGTTTAAAGTCAAATTGCTCCTGGCTGTTTTATCATGTACTGGCTTGCTCTGTTTCACAATGCAGAGGCCTGTATTGATCATAACTGTATGGGTTTACAGGAACCCACCAATCCTTCTGAAAATTAGTATCTTTCTGGTGTTTAAAGCAAAGAGATTTCTGAAGTCCAGTCAACTTTTTGTGTATTCGTAATCACCTTTTGTTGCCAACTCTCCATACCATGACTCAACACTTCGGGTAAGAATTCTGTTGAAGAAACATGTCTTTGCTTGTAAAGCCTGGCAGCAAAAAAGGAGGACACTTACCAGCAAATTAATTAAAGAGACACAGCTCAGGTTCTCACTGCCCTTCTGGTCTCTGCCTCCTCTTCCTCTTCATCTCTTTCTCCCTCCCTCTCTTTCTTTCCTTCCTTTTTTTTATGTCCACCACTTCCATTCTATATTGTTGTTGTTGTTTAGTAACTAAGTTGTGTCTGACTTTTTGCAACCTCATGGACTGTAGCATTCCAGGCTCCTCTGTCCGTGAAATTCTCCAGGCAAGAATACCAGGGTGGATTGGCATTTCCTTCTCCAGGGGATCTTCCCAATCCAGGGACTGAACTTGTGTCTCCTGCAATGACAGGCAGATTCCTGACCACTGAGCCACCAGGGAAGCCCTCCATTCTGGCAACCCACTCCAGTACTCTTGCCTGGAGAATCCCAAGGACGGAGGAGCCTGGTGGGCTACAGTTCATGGGGTCGCAGAGTCGGACACGATTGAGCGACTTCACTCACTCACTCACTCACTCAAGTAAGTGTTAGTCGCTCAGTTGTGCCTGACTCTTGGCGACCCCATGGCCTGCAGCTCACCAGGCTCCTCTGTCCATGAGATTTTCCAGGCAAGGATACTGGAGTGGGTTGCCATTTCCTTCTCCATTCTAGATACTATCTTCTAAAATCTCCTTTCAGAGTCTTGGTTCATTTCATGGATTCTAACACAAGAGACTAATTGGTCCAATCGAGGAAAAATAAAGTCTATTGAATGAATACACAGATCAGTGACAAGAACCCAGGGTTTTTTGTTTGGTTTTCATTTCTTGCAGCATATTTTGGGTGTAGACTGGGATGATGCTAGAGAAGAGGAAAAGTGAGAGCAAATCTGAAGACCCTTGAGGGCAGAGACTGTGCTACAATCACTTCGCACCCTCCACGGAACCTAAGTCAGCCACACAACAGTGTTTTACTAAGCAGCTTCCACGTTCAGAACCAGCGATGGACAAAACGCACTGGGTACATGCCTCAGAGAGCCCTTGGGCTCATACCAAGAAAAAAATTAAATGAGAACATAAATAAATAGGTAATTACAAACCACGTAAGTATGGTGAAAGAAAAGAACAAATCATCAGGGAACATGTGCCCGGGGCCTGATCTAGTCTAGGGGTCAGTGACACTGAAACAGAAGCCTAAAGTCTGAGCAGAGTTAATAGAGTTGCAAGTTACAAGACAGTCAACAAAGCAAAGGGCTTTTCTACTTCTAAAACAACTGCAGTACCACTTCGTGTGTGGGAGAGACATGAAAGAAATCTTAGGAATGCCGTTCAAATCTTTTACTTTACATGTAACAGAGTTAAAAACCCCTGTATGAGCTGCCCAAGGCCCCTCCAGCTAGGACAAGACCCCAGGCTCCTGGTTGCCAGCCTGGAGCTCCCTGGAGCACCCTGTGACTACAGCAACAAGAACAGCAGTTTCGGTGGCCACAAAGGACTTAAAAGCTATTGGAGTGGGGAGCCTTTCCCTTCTCCAGGGGATCTTCCCAACCCAGGGATCGAACCCAGTTCTCCCGCACTGCAGGCAGATTCTTTACCAGTTGAGCCACCAGGGGACCCCAAGAATACTGGAGTGGGTAGCCTATCCCTTCTCCAGGGGATCTTCCTGACCCAGGAATTGAACCAGGGTTTCCTGCATTGCAGGCAGATTCTTTATCAGCTGAGCTATGAGGGAAGCTAAACGCAGTGACGGCCAGGACTCTGAGATGTAAAGATCAAGGGCTTATCCCATATTCAAATGGTATGTAGTGGGTTCTCCTGGAGAAGGAAATGGCAACCCACTCCAGTATTCTTGCCTGGAGAATCCCATGGACAGAGGAGCCTGGCAGGTTACAGTCCGTGGGATCACAAGAGTCGGACACAACTTAGTGACTAAAGAGAGATGTAGTGGGCTGGGGATAAAAGGTTTTTAAGCTTTTAATAAAAAAGGACTCAGTGCTGCTTCTGAAGAATGACTTGATATGGTGCTGGAATTTTTTGTGTTTTTTTGGTTTTTTTTTTTACCAAAAGGTATTTGTAAATCAGAACAAAGAGTGAGCCAGGCAGATATCCCCATCTGCAAGCAGAATGCAAACAAGGGGTAGGAGTGATAACAGTGGTAACAGCAGTGTGGCAACGGGATAAATCAATCTGAAGTGATAGTTAACGTCGAGAGACTTCATCTATCAGCCCAGCGAGAACTGCAATTAGCCTTAAACTCAGATCACCCCCGGCCCCGCCCCCAGATGACAAGCAGCACCCTGAGTGACACACGGGGCATTTTCCAGGCGCCTGTGAAGCCTCCTAGGAAGTCAACAGCACCTAAGCACCTCTCTCAGCAGATTCCGTTTCCTTTCCTCTCTGTGACACCAGGGGAAAATGAGCGCCACCACTTATCTGTCCTGATTGGCTTGAGGAGAGCTTTCAGAACAGAAGTCTCATTAAAAAGGGAGAAAAAAAAGATTCTATTGACTAGAGATTAAACCTCAGTTCTTCCCGCTGCCTCACACCTCTTCAAAGGACAAGAGATTGGAACTGTTGCTCCAATCAAAACAAAATCTCTCTCTGCCTTTCCGTGATTCTTAGCCCTTGCTTTGTGTTGGCCTCTTTGTCTCTGCCAAAAAGCTGCTTCGCCAAAACATCGCAGAGAAAAAAAGACAAAACCGTTGTTCCCCCACGCCAGACAATGAAGTCGCCTGCACTCAGCCATCTCCAGTGTAGGCAGAAGACAATGCCAGGCAGAATTCTCAATCTGTTGCTATAGTAGCAGAAAGAATGTGATTCTAGCAGCTCTGGAGAGATCCATATCCAAATCCCACCTGTTCCCCAAAAGCACATTAACACTTTGCTGGCCCTTTCCGGGGCAGAAACACCTGGAACAAATCCCAAAGTTTTCTAGGAGCTGGATGTTACAGTCTTAACATTCATTCACACATTCATTTATCGAACGGTCATTTATTTTGATTCCGTGAGGCTGGTTCCTAGGTTTTCCCTGGGAAACCATACAGACATGGCCCTTGGCATTAAGCAAGAGGAGGGAACAGTATATTAAATCACTGCTCAAAGAAAATATACTCTGCGGAATCAGGGTTACAAGGGAGATACCTGTTTTCAGCAAAGCCATCACCGGAATGGAAACCACCTACTCAAGAAACTAGCTGGAACATTAGTTGTAGCTGCTGCTGCTAAGTCACTTCAGTTGTAGCTGACTCTGTGTGACCCCATAGATGGCAGCCCACCAGGCTCCCCCATCCCTGGGATTCTCCAGGCAAGAACACTGGAGTGGGTTGCCATTTCCTTCTCCAATGCATGAAAGTGAAAAGTGAAAGTGAAGTCGCTCAGTTGTGTCTGACTCTTAGCGACCCCATGGACTGCAGCCCACCAGGCTCCCCCGTCTCTGAGGTTCTCCAGGTGAGAGCACTGGAGTGGGTGCCTCGCCTTCTCTGTTAGCTGTAGTAGACCCTATGTGTTCGAGACGACTGCAATTCTTTGATAGTTTACATGTGTCACTTTGACAGAAATACTGCTAGCAAAGCACATTTCAATCACATCATGCCTCCTGAAAAGCATTCGTTTAAATGAGCTATTTACTCAAATCAGTTGTCCAGACAGAATAGAAACTATTTGTCAGAGAACACTGCAAGCAGTTGCTGGGCTGTCACCAGGGAACAGAAACAGCAGGTGAGGGCTCAGAAAATGCACACGGTCCTAAGGACCCTGGGAGCGTCCTGTCAACAGCCCTCATCTCAATTTATTCCTTGGATCAAGAGAGTAACAAAGAAACCTAAGGAAATACAATTTAGAAATGACCTCTAATCCAGCTTACTTTCTCTAACCTTGTGGTGTGAAATCTCATGTCACTGAATACCTTCCTACTAGACTTGCTGCTTTCCCATGGACCATAAATACCAGAAGGGCAGGGTTTCTTAGGAGGATAAACTCTGTAGGTAATGATATCCTTATATGTATTTTTGTGAAACGAGGCAGCATCGAAAAATCAAGCAAAAGCTAAAAAACCAAGAAGACGGGTTACTAATTCCAGCTGGCTAGTAAGACATGGTCTCAGGGAAGTTACATAAACCTTTGTATCCAGTTTCCTCGGAGGTACATTTGATACATCACATAGATCCAAAGACACATGGATCAGCAGCCGTGCTGGAAATAAAGTACTCCGTTATTATGCTCAGTAACACTGTAAAATGGGCTCCCCAGGTAGCTCAGTGGTAGAGAACCTACCTGCTAATGGAGGGGAGAGACACGAGTTTGATTCTTGGGTTGGGAAGATCCTCTGGGGAAGGAAATGGCAACTCACTCCAATATTCTTGCCTGATAAATTCAATGGAGAGAGGAGTCTGGTGAGCTACAGTCCATGGAGTCACAAAGAGTCAGACACAGCTGAGCGACTAAACAACAAAAACAACCCGGTAAAACAGGGTCTCTGTCCTGAGAACTTCAATCATCTTTTAGAACCCTGGCTTCCTGTCTGAACCAGATGCACAGGGACAAGTCTTGCACAGAATCCATCTGGGAAAATGGACCATCAAGGAAGGGTCCTCACCCAAATCTCATTTAACCGCTGCATTGCTAGAGAAGGGTTTAGGGATATAAAGAAAAGAATGTTACCCACCATCCCAGTTTTATAAGGATCAAGTAACTGGTGACCACTGTCATCCGCCAACAGCGTGCCCTGAGGGGAATTCATGGTGGAGTAAAACAGGAAGCATTCTGGGCTTTGGATATACCAGCCCCTAGATAAGATCCATGCAGAAGTAAAAAATTCAGTGACTCCTGGATTCCTGCATCTTGCCATACATAGAAAAGCATTAAAATCATTAAGTTAAAATCATTAGCTTGAGATGTTTGTTCTTTGTAATTAGCAGTCATCATTGGATGTTTGACTACACATATGTTTTCCCCAGCAAAAATAAAAAGATTCATATATATTCCGGCTCCTCCCTGACCTCTTCAGAGTAGTTCCTTAGAGAATCTGAGAGGCTGTCTCCCAGGCTAAGGTAAGGTCCCCAAACAAAACTGGAGTCACCACTTTTACATGGTACGCTTTCATTTCCGTCGAAAAGCAAAAGGTCCTGTGTTCAGACGACACGGAAACCTGCCTAGAAAAAGGGATGTGTGTGATGTAAAGTTATGACTCCACTCAAGCAATGACCGTCCTGGAAATCCATGGCCAAGCCCAGTGACCCCCCCACCCACATACCCCTTTGCATTTTGGACGACAGAGCAGGAATGGAAATGCAGGCATTTTGTTGGAATTCCAGTGCCATGTCTGTATCTGTCAAGTTTTCCCTGCAGGAATCCCTTCCCTTTAAAATTCCATTGGCTAGAACATAGTAGCAGAGTCTGATGCTTACTTCCACATTACAAGGAACCAGCTGGTTCCAGAAGATGGACACTTTTTGCCTCCTGTTACCCTGAGATCCCGCTATGACTCCACCAGCTTTTCGAAGCAGGCAAAAGGACACAAGCCCCCCCAACACACACACACACACACACAGCACTCCTCCACTAAGGAAGCTTAACTGTAACAGTCCTGATTCGTCACCCCTTGCAGTATCCCTGCCCTTTGTCCCATGACTTTACGCTGTCTCCCTGCCGGCATACTTTCCCCCACCCTTTGGCGATGGACTTGGCGATCTGACTTACATTGCTCTCCAGGAGGTAAACATTAATGACATAACCAGAAGAATGAAATGAGCCTGCTGGCCGTGGTTTGTGCTCTTGTATGTCTGCCATCGCCGTGAGAAGAGCATGCCCAAACTAACAGCTGGTTCCAGCGGGGAGGAGGAGGCACACGGAGAATAAAGCCATGCCCGAAACCCAGACAAGATCAGCTGATTCTCCACACCCCAACCTACAGTCATGGGGTTAAAGCATACCGTTGTATGTGGCTGAGATTTTGTGGTTACTTGTAACACAGCGTTAGTACATCAATAACTAACTGATATATCCACCTTAGCAAAAATTAACCTGCAGTTTATGAATTAAAAGTTTGCTTTTTATTTTTTGCCTTGATTCCTTAATACATAACAAGTCATGGATCTCTGATTTCTCCCATTACCCTACAAGGTCCTCAAAGCAGGGTCCCATTACATCCCCAACACCCAAGATTTATATGCTGAAGTCCACACCACGTTCTAAATCCCAGGGGATACAGGGATAAACAACACGCAGTTCCAGCCATCATCAGCCTGTACCTGTGAACTTTTTCCCGTGTAGGCTCAGGTCAATGTTCTTTTGCTCAAAGATGATTATAAGGTTTACTTACACAGCTGGAAGTATACCGAGTCAGTGGCGAACTCTGAACCACTTGAGTGCTCTATGACTAAGCACAGGTGAACTGGACTCATAACATCTTTCAGTAATGGAACGAATTGACAAGACCATTGGATGAGCGGCTTTCAAACTTACCCAATCACCAGAGCTTCTAAATTACAGATTCCTAGTTCTCATCTATAGATATTCCGTTGACTACTGTCGTACAAGGCCCAGGTGGCTGTGTTGTTAAAAAGGTCTCAAAGTAATGCTGACAAAGATAAGAATTGGGAACCCCCACCACCGCTCCCACACCTCATCAAACCCCTCCATCCAATGACTGAGTCTCTCCTGTTGAGTCTCACTAAGCATTTGTGATGACAATAACAGACCCAAAGGTGGCCACTGAGGGCCTGTTTCCAGAGGACTGCATCAGTTAGTGTTTGCATAATGAACCATCCCGCAACTCAGCAGCAGGAAGCAATAAGCCTGAGCTACTGCTCATGAGACTGTGAACCTGGATCAGTGTGTCTGATCTCTGCTGGACCCGCTCATGGGTCTAAGGTCAGCTGGCTGGTCTAGGATTGCTTCATCCACATGTCTGGTACAAGATCACTATCGGCTAGGGTGACAAGGGTCTTAGGGCCACAGCTGAGTCCAGGAGTGTCCCTGTGGTGACTGGGCTGGATTCCAGGGAGCAAGCCAAAGTCTGAGTAAACTCCAGGAGTTGGTGATGGACAGAGAGGCCTGGTGTGCTGTGGTCCATGGGGCGGCAAGGAGTCAGACCTGACTGAAACTGAACTGAACTGAAGCAGAAGTGTGTGAGGCCTCTTCAGACCTAGGCTGAGGATCAGTACATGAGCACATCTTTCCTTCTGCAAAAGTATGGCCTAAGTCACTTAGGAAGCCAAGCACAGACTCAAGGGCTGGGGAAACAGACTCCATTGCTCGATAAGAGAAGCTTCAAAGTCACATCATAGGGAATAGATTCAAAGAGGGAAATAATTGGGGCCATTATTTGCAATCACTCTATTACACAACCTAATGAGAAAAAGACATTGGCTCCAGCCAAATGGGGTTTCTAAGCACGGGCCGAAGTTTTCGCCTTGATCTCACAATGTCCTAAAATCCCCAGGTTGAAATTCTTCTGACGTTCCTCATTTCTATCCCTGCCTGCAGGTGTATGCGCGCATACACCTTAGTCCTCAAGATTAGTCTCAAACGAAAGCAAAAGAAATCTATTTACTCTCAGCACATTTTATTTTATCCTTTGAGGCTTTTAAAGATGAGGCTGGGTGGCATGCCACCCTCATGACGATGTGCTCAGGGCAAGTCTGCCTACAGATGAAAGGTGACTGAATGATCACCAGGGTTATAGCCTCTAAAGGATCCCGCAACATTAACAGGAGGAGCAGCAATGCACAAGAAGTATTACAGAAAAAAAGGGACACCCAAGAGCAGCGGACGGCCTTGAGGAGCAGGAAACCAGAGCTCCCTGAAGATTACAGGCTGAGGCTAATTATATTTCGGCCTCAGCTGCTGGAGAAGCCCTCTTTAATTCCACTTCCCCCTTTGGTTACCCTTGCCCTGTGACCTTTTAAGAAATGCACTAAACTACAGTGGCTGAGCTACAGTTTTTCCAGTGGTCACATAGGGATGTGAGAGTTGGACTATAAAGAAAGCTGAGCACCGAAGAATTGACGCTTTTGAACTGTGATGTTGGAGAAGACTCTTGAGAGTCCCTTGGACTGCAAGGAGATCCAACCAGTCCATCCTAAAGGAGATCAGCCCTGAATGTTCATTGGAAGGACTGATGTTGAAGCTGAAGCTCCAATACTTCAGCCACCTGATGCGAAGAGCTGACTCATTGGAAAAGCCCTTGATGCTGGGAAAGATGGAGGGCAGGAGAGAAGGGGACGACAGAGGATGAGATGGTTGGATGGCATCACTGACTCAATGGACATGAATCTGAGTAAGCTCCGGGAGCTGGTGATGGACAGAGAGGCCTGGTGTGCTGCAGTCCATGGGGTGGCCAAGAGTCAGATAGGACTGAGCGACTGAAGAACAGTGTTGAATCCACAACTGTCTTCCCTGACCCCGCCCCTCAGATGTGTGCAGCAGCTACTAGAGCATCCCTACCATTAAGGTGCTGCTTTCTGTGTTTTAGAAAAATTAGCACGACCTTTTGGGACACTCCACTCAGCTTCTCTCCACACCTGCTTGTGAGGTCTGGGGCAGCGGGAGGTGCTAGAGAAAAGAACTGCAGAAAGCAGAAAGCACAGAGTGGCTGGGGTTAGGCAGAGCCTGAAGGCTCTCTGGGGAACGTGGGGGAGAGCAGCCACTGCTCAAGGGCAAGGCCGGCTCAAGGGCAAGGCCGGCTCAAGGGCGTGGTTTGGTTCCTGTGTCACAGAGTCGGTTTTCATGCTGCCTGGTCGGAGCACTGCTTCAAAGACTAAGAAACAGGAGAGGAAGAAAAACACAGTGAGAAATTCATCATAAAGATGCCTCAGAAAAGCCAAATTCAACAAGATACCACACTCAATCTATGAGGAAATTCTAGTAAGTTCTGAAAATGTTTAGAACAGGACTTCTGTAAGAAGAAATGTTGTCCACACTCTTCAGATCTGTATTCTATTCCTGAGCACTGAATCAGGGAGAGGAGGAGGTTTGGTAAGAATGGTGACGTTTTTATATCGTAACGCTTAGCATCCAAAGCGCGAATGCCTATGAGAGTCAGAAGGGCTATGGCTTCTGTTAAGTCCACAGGTGGCCTGGGGGAGCATCTGTTTTTTTAATCACAACTGTCAGGAGTCAGGAGGTAAAATCATCATAAAGATACCCATCCTCCCCCCATCTCTTGCTCCCTTGGCTACCAAGTAAGTGGCATTCTTGGATGCCTTCTAATGGGCTGGTTGAGTGGACTGCAGTCATCTGTGCATTTGATTAATTAGCCAAGGGGAATCCAGAAGTGTGAAAAAGCAAACTACTGGCATTATCACCACAGGAACACTGATAATGACAATGGTGACAAATTGCTGATTTCTGTTCAGCAAAAGCCATCCTGTACTTTCTGAAACACAGAAGAGGGGTATGCTATCTAAGGAGATATTCACCCTGCCTGTGCCCCTCCCTACTTCAACACACACACACACACACACACACCCCAACTTCACCCCCTTCTGGGTACAGTACTTTTTAGGACTATTATTCACTACTGCTCTAAAACCCTAGACATGCTAAGTACAGGGTGCTCCTTATAGAGAATCCTTGAGTTGCTTGCAGAGCAGGGCCAAGAAAGAACCAAGGCTGCATTTGCAGACACCTGGACACCAGTCAAACTCTCACATGTGTCTTGGAAGTGCTTCTGGTTGGGGCTATTTCTATTGCGGTTTCCCTTGCCATTCTCCTACAAAATCACTTAGCTCATCATCTCCACACTCTAATCACGGTGTAACTCCTTATGGCTATTAAAAGAACAGAGCATCTCAAATATACTGGTGAAGTACCAGAGCTTCCCAGGTGGCTCGGTGGCAGAGAATCCCACTGCCAACGCGGGAGATGCAGGAGACCTGGGTTCGATCCCTGGGTCGGGAAGATCCCTTCGAGGAGGAAATGGCAACCCACTCCAGGATTCTTGCCTGGAGAATCCCATGGACAGACGAGCCTGGTGGGCTACATTCCACAGGGTCGCCAAAGAGTCGGGCATGCCTGAGCACGAAGCACGCCCAGTGTAGTATCAAATTCACGTGACACTTACACAAATGTTGTCTTTCCTACAACATTTTTCTTGAAATCTCCTTAGGTATTAAAGTTCAGGCAAGGCAAGGACCCAGAGGCAGCCGCTTCATTCCTTCGCATGCCAGTGCAGTCAACGGCTTGTATTCAGAATAAATATTTGGAACTCAGAAGCCTGTGAACAATGCCGTGCTTGATTGCTCTGAACTACTCTCTCCCCCCAGCAATTGAGGGAGAAGTCCTTGGCACCAGCTCCACGCAAGAAAACCTGCTTCCCAACCTCCTCCATTTGCCTCGCAACTCTCCCCTCACACCACACAAAGGTCTCAGTTTTCTCCCCGAAATACCACATGAATCCCACATTGAACATCTGACTTCTCTCTTCCCAGAGCACCGCAGACTTAATCCAACCCTTCCACGTTCAGATATCCTTAGCGAGACCGACTTATCTTATAACCCTTTGACCGATTTATCTTAACCCTTTGACTCAAACCTTTCTGCTGGCATCTTTTATCCAATACTGAAAATAGGCTTTTCCGTTTACCAGGTTTGAGAGGAAATGTCATTTGGGTCTATTTTAAAGCCATGCTAACAATTCAGCTACATTTCAATGAGTCAGGGGTGCCCATAGATTAAAATGCCCACAATTCTTACCTGCCTTTCCTTCTCCAAAAGCCTATTTGGTAAGCAATGCCGTTTTCTTTTCCTACGGGGGCCAAAAGGTAAACTCAACTAACCAGAAGTAATAAGAAGGTGAAATGTTGCTCAAGGCCCGGCTATCAGATTACAAGTTCTGATAAACCCTGCTGGGAGAAGACTTGCCTTTGTCTTGGGACCACTGAGAATGAGCCAATCAACCAAACCAAACAGCGTGGATTCTATCTGAAACTCTCCCATGTTAAACACGATGGGAAAGGAAAGCCAACACCAAAAGCAACTCCGCTGAATTCAGTGTTCCCACTGCTGGCAGCCCTTACCATGGTGGGCAGAGGCCCCCTGCAGACCCTTGCTGGGGCTCAGGCTCCTCGTGGGGTGCTGGAGGGTGGCGAGGGGTCCAGATGTGGGTGCGGGAAGAGGTATGCCCCATGCACGCTGGAACAGGACTCCCTGCCGCCTGCCTGCTGCCTGTCTGCCACTCCGTCCTCCCGTCTGGGTGGGAAGGGCCAAGAAAAAAAAAAAAAAAAAAACCCTGCAGGTTACTCACTGGCCTTCCAGGGCGGGGCGGGCGCACCCAGGAGGGGGAGAGGCCAGGCGCAGACTGGGAGGGTCTTCGGAGATCTTGCTTCTGATTTCCTTTGTGAATACTTCCTGAACTTTAAACTCCATCTGCACAAGCCTGGGTACTCGGGGAAGCAGATAACACTTGAGAAGTTAGATTTCAAGAGCTCAGTGCAAAGCTTACTTTGAAAAGGCCAGGCTTTTGTGCACATACTTTCATATGGAACCCTGCAATTTGTTTCTCCTGGGTCTGAGCATCAATCCTAGCACAGAAAATGAGAGTGCAGGGGCCTGGAAAGGCTGTGAGTGGGCAAGCCTGGATACAATTTAGAGAATGAATTTCTTTTTCAGGCTCTCAGTTTCAGAGAAGGAAGATTCCTTGCCTTGTATAAGAGGCATATTCTTGAAACAGGTATCAGAAAATCAAGATTTAAGGAATGGAGGCACATGGAAAATGCAAGAACTTGTTACCTGAGAGCCTGGCTGTTGATCAGTCCTGAAATGAAGTCTTTCATGAATGGGAGGGATCCTGCAATTGACCGAAGGCTTAATTTTTTTTATAGACCGTTTCCAAAACTGATGTGCCATGAAATGTACTTCTGCAAGATACTAATAGGTATAATAAAAGTAAAAAAAAAAGTGCTGCACCGGCTTCTTTACTGTTGTTTAGTTGCTAAGCTGTGTCGGCTCTGTGATCCCACAGACTGAAGCCCGCCAGGCTCCTCTGTTCATGAAATGTCCCAGGCAAGAATACTGGAGTGGGTTGCCACCTTCTTCTCCAGGGGATCTTCCCAACCCAGGAATCGAACCCAGGTCTCCTGCATTGGCAGGTGGATTCTTTACCGCTGAGCCACCTGGGAAGCCTGTAGCTCCTCACAACCTTTAACATGCAGCTATTGTGAATCTCCAAGACCAGGACTTAAAGTGTCAAAGTTTCATTTTCCAGATGTTTTCTACTTGGGAGCAGGAGGTCTTTGAGGTTCGAGAAATACAGAGATGGATTACTGGCATACTTTTCGTCTGAATGTTTAAGTCCTCCCAAATCCACATGCTGGAATCCAAAGCGATGGGGTGAGGAGCTGGGGCTTCGGGAGGTGATTAGGGCATGAGGGTGGAGCCCTCATGAATGGCACTGGCGATCTCTTATAAAGGAGCCCTTCCTCCAGGTGATGATACAACAAGAAGTCTGAGACTCGAAAGAGGACCCTGACCTGATCTCAGGCTTCCAGCCTCCAGAACTACGAGAAATAAATTTCTGTTGCTTATAAGTCACTCAGCCTGTAGTATTTTGTTATAGCAGCCTGATTAGACTACCACACCTTCCTTTTTCTTTTTTTAATTTTTTAAACTTAGAGAAAAATTCAAGATAAAATATTTCAAGCAGTTTGTAAGGATATAATATAAAAAGTAAATATCTGCCTATTCTAACAACCAGCCCTATTCCCTAGAGGCTAGGAATTTCTTTATGTATCTGCTTCAGAAATATTTATGTGTGTAAAGCACATATGAATAGCCTTTTAAAAATAACACAACCGGAAAAATAACACAATCAGAATTAAAGTATACAGTATATTTAATTTAATATTAAAGTATATTAAAGTGCTAAGGTGTGCGGCAGTCCACGGGGTCACAAAGAGTCGGACAGGACTGAGCGACTGAACTGAACTGATGTTGTGTTCTTATATTTTCAAGATTTTCCATAACAGCATACAGAATGACTACTAGCAAGTCAGAGTCAAAAAAAAAGTCAAAGGTAGATTTATGATTCCTGCTTTACTAAAGGGTCCCTTATATGGGTCACAGGATGCTTTGTGACTCAATGTCAGAATGCCCACTTCCTTTCCCAGCTCTGTCTAAACCCCACACTTGACACCTGCGTACAGAATGGGTTGGACCCGAAGACTGAAACCACACCACCCATCACTGTGAGGATCAGTAACGATGACAATGACACCTCAGCTGCCACTCTGCACATTTTTTAATGCTTTGCACTTGTTAGTTTCATGAAGCCTTACTCTCAACAATCCGATGAAGCGGGGCTATTACTAACCCCAGTTTCAGATTGGACAGCCATCTCAGAGCGCACACCCAGCACACAAGTGCACAATAAGGGCTGGTCCAATATGTTCCCAGTGGACTAAAAGGTTCTTTCTTCATTGCAAGAGAATTCGGGGATGAAGCTAGGAGGCCAAGAAAGTGAAGTGAGAGTTGACTTAAGCAAGAATAGACCCTGAGAGAGAGAGCAGGCAGAACTGAAGAGGAGCTGCCGCCCTGGGTTTCTTCAGCAAGCCGGTTATGTGGTTCAGTTGCTCAGTCATCTCGGACTCTTTGTGACCCCATGGACTGCAGCACATCAGGCCTCCCTATCCATCACCAACTCCGAGAGTTTGCTCAAACTCATGTCCACTGAGTCGGTGATGCCATCCAACCATCTCAGCTGTCATAGCATCAGCTGGTGAAGAGGGGCATGCCGATGAGGGGGCGGGATAGTCACTGGGGGAGGAGGAGTTTGGGGGCCCCTGATTTTCATCCCAGCTCCATCTTTCCGAGGGGAGGAGGGGCTTGGTCCTTACTCGGATCAGAAGAGTCACTGGTTTGGTGCACGATGAGTGCTTATCTGTAAGGTTAATTTTATTGTAATGAGAGCATCACAAACAACAAGTTACATTCGGATGCAAGAGATTCCTGACTTTTCCCACCTTTCTTTGTCCGCTTCCAGGATACTTATCACTCAAAAAATGTGCAGCTTCTTGTCAGTCTGGAGGTTCCTGTTTTTCTTTATCTGCCCAAGGACCCCAGCTGTTTACAAGATGCCGTGATCTCCCGTCACCTGGTCCCTGGCCCCATTTCTCTGCTAGTACCTAGCTCCCTGCTGTAAGGCCTGAAGCTCTATCCAGGAAGGAAACACGATGTTGGCAACCCTGATCTTTGGCACAGCACATTCCTCATGGTGGTACTAGAAAGTGGGGCCCATGTTCCCTTAGAGATAATGCAACTGGGAGTTCCATTCCCAAACCTGTCTCTGGCTTCCTAGACACGCCAGATATAATAAGATCTTGTAAAACGAGAGATACAACAAATCTCATTGAATAGCAGAATGATGTTCCGTGAGCTCAGAGATTTTGAGAGGTTAGCCCCTACGATCCTTCCTTTTTACTGATCAGTGAATGAAATAACATTCGGAAAATGTGTGGGTCACCTGTGGGCACGTACCTTATTACACTGTCTCAGTCATAAAACAATGCTTAAATGTGCACAGGGACACCAAGATATTCTATAGATATTACACACACAGAATATACGGTATCACAAATCTGACATAATGTTAGTACACAAGTTAGAACAAGCATCAAATATTTACTTAGAAACAGCTTGTCTCCCATTCTTACAATTTAAAGGTCACTTAAGAAGTGATTTGACTAATTCTTTTCTCTTAGAAAAACTGTCTAGGGATATCGGGAGTCAAATCTCCTTAACCCTGTGAATTTTTTTCCTTTAAAAGCCAGAGACCTTCAGCATTTGTCCACTGGGTTCTTCACCCTAACACAGCTGCAGAAGCATCTCTATGGTTTGGGACATCACTCTGGGCCTTAGCTTGATTCCAGGTGCTTGGATCTGATTCTCCTGCCAATTTCTCTCTCTCTGTTTCCCATCCTCCCTTCCCAGCAAGGAAAGCCTTGAAGGTGAGCTAAGTCTCAGAGAGGCCAGCAGAAAGAAAGGAAGAAGAGGAGAGACACAACTGGCTGCATGCGATGCATTTCACTCTAAGGGTTAAAAGAAAAAAGGGACAGAGATCCTAGCTGCTTCCCTCCTCCCCTTTGACTCTGACCCCGTGTTAGACGGTCTCTTTCACCAGGGTACCTAGAAGATAGTAAGGAGCTTATGCATTTGGAGGCAGCTGTCCCCTACCCTGCCCTACAATTTAGCATCATTTTGATGCCCAATGCAATGTTTCTTATCCTTAATTATATTCAGCAAAGACTGTACATCCAGAAAGAAGTCCACACCAGCCAGAGGTAGCATAGCCCTCCTCTGACAGAGGCACGCCTTTAAAAGACAGAAATGTTTGCTTTGGCTGGTGCAGGGTCAGGAGGGCTGTGGGGAAGGAACTTCTTGACGGCACCAGAGACAGGCTTGGGTCCCAGCTCGGTTACGTATGCTCTGGTCCCGTCACAGGCGGGGACTCAGCTTCTTGGTCTCTCGGGTAAGGATAATATTATCTACTTCACAAGCCTGTGATTGAAGATTAACCGAAAGAGTACATAAAACGTTCTTTAAACAGCAGAGTTCCAGGTAACAGCATGAATACCGGGTAGTGACCATCGCTCTAAAGGCCTCGGCGGTGGAGCATGACAACTGCTTTAATAGAGGAATGATGTTTCTGTGGTTCATGACCCCTCAGCCCGAGGTCTACTCAGCTGCTGTTCCCAGGTCCATCAGAATAACTAGCAAATGAACACAACTCCAGGAGGAAATGGACCAGCTTATTTTCATGTGGACACTGATTTTTTTTTCCTTCATCCCTTTCGATTTATCAGCTCTTCTGAACTACTTCCTTTAGGCAGAACGATTTTAAAATCCTTTGTTGTAGAAAATTTCAAACATAGAAAAAAGTAGAGAGAAAAGTGTAACAAACCACCACGTAGGTATCACCAGCTTCAATAATTATCAATGCATTAAAATGTCATTTTACCCATACCCCTACCTGAATGGAATAAGAAAATTCTAGTATCATATCATTTTATTCAAAAACATTTTTACATGTATATCCAAAAGATAAGGAATAGGTCTGCAAGCATACCCAAAAACATTACATCAGAAAACTATAATTACTTAATTATCCAATATCTAGTCAGTGTGAAAATTTCTCTAAATATCAAAGATTTTTTGGTTCCTTATTCAAATCAATCCTGTAATTAGTTGACAAATGTTGCCTTTTTAAATATAAAAATTCTTTTATCTTTCCACTTTTATTTTCTTCCTGGCAATTCATTAAAGAACCTGGTTCTTTTGTCATATAGATTGTCCCACAATCAACATTTTGATGATACTGTGATTTAACAAGTTCCTCTATCTCCTGCGTTTCCTGTGAATTTATAGTTAGATCTAGGGGCTTGCAAATATTCAGATTAATTTCTGAATAGGATAGTAAACTGATAGGTAGTCTTATGTCCTTCCACCAGGAGGCAATTCATATTGACTACCTCTGGTTTTGTGAGCTTAGCAACCATTGAGAATCAGGGCCTAGTTATTCCTGCATAGAGATTGGAAAATGGTGATTTTTTTCCCCCATCATTTCTCTCATTACTACTTATTAACTGGGTGCTATTATTATTAAAGGTTTACATTTGCCTGAAAGTATATAGTTCCCACTTCTGCTTTTGGCCATGAGGTGTTATGTTAGACAAAATATCAGTTCTTTTCTATCTATATATTTTATTAAAATCCATTATACGGAAAAGATGACCTACTTTTAAAAATACTCTTTTAGATTTCTGGGGAAACAACTGGAAACATTATCCAGAAATCTTCACTCCGAGGGCAGAGAAAACGCAAGTCCACAGCATACCATTCAGATTCAAGCTCGATTCTTGGGAGCACATTTTCAGTTCAGTTCAGTTCAGTCGCTCAGTCGTGTCTGACTCTTTGCGACCCCATGAATTGCAGCACACCAGGCCTCCCTGTCCATCACCAACTCCCAGAGTTCACTCAGACTCACGTCCATTGAGTCCATGATGCCATCCAGCCATCTCATCCTCAGTCGTCCCCTTCTCCTCCTGCCCCCAATCCCTCCCAGCATCAGGGTCTTTTCCAATGAGTCAACTCTTCGCATGAGGTGGCCAAAGTACTAGAGCTTCAGCTTTAGCATCATTCCTTCCAAAGAAATCCCAGGGTTGATCTCCTTCAGAATGGACTGGTTGCATCTCCTTGCACTCACATTTTAGTCAAGGTTTAACAGTTTAACACCCAGTTTTTTCATCTATAAAATAGGGATATAATACCAACTTTGAAGATTTTGTGAGGATCCATGATAAAGTATGCAAAGAGCCTGTTCCAGTGTCCAAAAAAAAAAAAAAACCACCAGTAGATGCTCCATAAAATGCAGTTACTACTGGTTTCAGCACTGTCTCCCCCAGACCCAGCACAGATTCTGCCAACAGGAGTCACACAATCAATGCTGGATGAATAAATAAAGGGCTGCTGGGCTTACTCTGTCCCACGTTGATGATGGCTTGAGGATGCTGAGAATATAGAAATGAGTGAAACAAAGTCTCTGCTCAGTAATTTACATTTAATCATGTGAAGGAATGGAAATGGGCATTATTTGCTCCAGGGTAATTATCCCGGTTGGCTACTTAGAAAATAAGTACTGTTGGTAACTCACAGGGTGGGGCAAGAGAGCGGAACAGAATCAACTCAACTACATCACCAGACACATGAGAAGACACCAATTTTCTCCATCAGAATGAAAACCCAGTACTGTTATTACCTTTGACTTATGCACTGAACACTTATCTAGCACACTGGGCTCAACTGTATCTTCCCAAAAGACAGGCTGATGTCCTCCCCAAGAACCTGTGAATGTGAGCTTATCAGGAAATACAGTCTTTACAAATGTAATCTATTTAAAATGAAGCTTCCCTGATGGCTCAGATGGTAAAGACTCTGCCTGCAGTGCAGGAGACCCGGGTTCGACTCCTGGGTCAGGAAGATCCCCTGGAGAAGGGAACTGCTATCCACGCCAGTATTCTTACCTGGAGAAGTCCATGGACAGAGGAGCCTGGCGGGCTACAGTCCAGAGGGTCGCAAAGAGCTGGACACGACTGAGTGACTGACACTTCCGCTTCTCACTTTCACACTGGACTAGAGCGGGCTTTTAATCCAGCCACTGGCGCCCTCACAAGGGGCAGGGAGACTGGGATACACAGGGAAAACCGTGGAGAGATAGATTCAGAGACTGAAGTTATGCTGCCATAAAACAAGAAATGCCCAGAACTGCTAAGTAACTATCAGAGACTTGAAGAGGCAGGGAAGGACTCTTCCTTGCAGTCTTTTGAGCGAGCACGTCTCTCCTGACACACTGACCCCCGGTTTCTAGCCTCCAGAACGAGGAGAGAATGAATTTCTCTTGTTTTAGGCCACCTAGCTTGTGGTAACTTTTTTTGGGCAGCTCGGCAAGCTAACACACCCAGGAAACCCAGACCAAAGATCTGGACCAGTCAGCCTACTTGTGGCTCCACCTGTTTAGTGGGATAAAGAAAGGAGAGAAGGGAGGGAGTCCTGGACAGGAGACCCGGAACCAGTCTTAGCTCATCTTACATCAGCGGGGCCCGGGACTGACTCACCGGAGCTACGCAAGCACCAACAGGTAAGCCTGCTTTACCTGAAAAGCAGGGAGACGGAAGCCACAGAACTCGCTGGCATGGATACCTTGGGAATGAGACTGCTCTTTGTGAAGTCTGGCAAGGGAGATACTGATGGCCTCTTCCACAGGATAAAGGGGGAAACACAGACATCTTCAGACACTGCGGGAGAAGCCTGTATCCCAGGTACCCACCTCTCTACCCTGACTGGATGTCGAGAAGGCTCGATGGCCTAACAGAGAAGCTGCCAAGTGCTCCCTAGTTACCCAACCTCTGCCACCTGAGCCCTGAGCTCTGAGTGCCAAGCGGAGCCTCTGCCACCGACCCCCTCACACTCAGTGCAGTAAAGAACTCAGCCTGGGAGAACTGCTAGTCTGGTGCTCTTTATAAAGTCCTTGTCTGGATACTGGGCTTCCCTGGTGGCTCAGCTGGTAAAGAATCCACCTGCAATGCGGGAGACCTGGGCTTGATTCCTGGGTAGGGAAGATCTGCTGGAGAAGGGATAGGCTACCTACTCCAGTATTCTTGGGCTTCCCTGGTGGCTCAGCTGGTAAAGAATCCACTTGCAATGCAGGAGACCTGGGTTCGATCCCTGGGTTGGGAAGATCCCTTGGAGAGGGGAATGGCTACTCACTCCAGTATTCTGGCCTGGAGAATTCCATGGACTGTATAGTCCATGGGGTCGCAAAGAGTAGGACACGACTGAGCAACTTTCTCTTCTGCTTGTCTGGATCCTGGGGTAGGACTAGCGGCCTGGCCATTCACAAACGCCCACGCAGCCCCCTTTCTGTGCCAGCTGCTGGGCTCGATGCGAGAGTCTAAGAATGAGCTACACTTTTGATAAATTAATTGTCTTAGGGATGAAGGATTCTTAGTGGGTCGAGAATCCACCTCCAGTGCAGCCGATACAGGAGACACAGGTTGGATCCGGGGGCAGGAAGATTCTCTGGAGGAGGAAAATGGCAACCCACTCCAGTATTCTTGCCTGAAAAATCCCATGGACAGAGAAGCCTGGTGGGCTACAGTCTGAGGGGTCTCAAAGAGTTGGACACGACTAAAGTGTATGGGATTAGGTATGGCTCCTTTTCTTCCTCTTAAAATCTCTTTTAATTTTATGATAATGTTTATAATGAAATACTTAAAACTCTGATCCAAGTTTAAAAAAAGATGTGGGAAAAGCTACCACACATGTATGTGTATATATGAATGTAGTTTATATATCATACATACATATCCCCCCCACACACGCACACACAGACACATGCGCACGCACACGCACGCACACTGCTCAATCTTCCCACAAGGCACAGCACTAGGAACCCAGGAAGCCAGTGCCCGCCCTCCAGTCCACCCTCCCCCACACCGCACACCTACCACTCATCAGCAGCACAGGAGTCAGTCCTTAACTGGTGGCTAATTATCTCAAGTGTGCCAGTCTTATTTCCCTAGATGAGCTCCCCGAGGGCAGGAATCACCTCCTTTCAGCCCATCTGTTAGGACCTGCTCAAAAGCCCACCAGGCCCCAGGATTAGCAGGCCTTACAGAGTGGACAGTGCAATAGATGTCTCTAGACGTTCCTGGAAAACAAGGACGAGCAGCCTGGGGACTGTATTCGGGCAAGGAAGGAAGCAGGAGAGAGTGGGACTGAGAGCTCTGCTCACATGTAGGGTCTGCTTATTCATGAACTACTGGTTCACCCTATGGTACCACCAAGACCGCAGTGCAAAATGCAGGACAGATTAAGAGAGAGGCGCCTGTGAGGCACCAGCGCCTGGGAAACGTGTGTGCATGTGTGTGCACGTGTGTATGTGTATGCATGCACGCGGGCGTGTGTGCATGCACACGCGTATCCCTGCATGCATACAACACTGGGAGGCTACAGCAAATAAAAGCCTCCATGGTGGCTTCTGGAATTGTATTGCTCCTTCATGATTGCCACAGATGCTTCAGAGGCCTACTGGGAGCAACCAGGATAATTTAGCCCCAAATGTCTTTGGAAATGTGGAGTACTACGTGCTAGCCCTGGTGGCTCAGCAGTAAGGAATCCGGAAGAATCTGCCTGCGATGCAGGAGACACGTGTTTGATCCCTGGGTCGAGAAGATCCCCTGAAAAAGGGAATGGCTACCTGCTGCAATATTCTTGCCTGGAGAATCCCATGGACTGGAGCCCACCAGGCTCCTCTGTCCATGGGATTGTAGTCTGACACGACTGAGTGACTACAGCAACCACCACCTGTGCCAGACTCTGAGCTAAGTCCTTCATGTCCGTCCCCTGATGTATCCCATTCAGAGGCTCTGCCTTCGGGTAGTACTATCCCTGTGCCAGTGGCTGAGAAAGTGCTGTGATAGCGCATATTTCCTGTTTTGGTGACGCCTGCATAAATTTTCTGCATGACCGCAGTTCAACACTACTGGGAGGGAGGGGAGAGGAAAGTACTAAGGGACACTGTGAGTCCCAAGCCCTTTTTCTTCTCCGCTTGTGTCCATCAGGCAGCAGTACGAGTGAGGAGCTTTGACCAGAGACCCTGAAATGATTCCACAAAGCTGTCTCCATGCATCTCTCTGTCCTTGAGCAGAAGGGGAAAGAGAACCTCCCTGAAGCTGCTAAAGGACGGTTAAAAGCTGATGACCCTATATTCGAGACAGCAAAAGAGACACAGATGTAAAGAACAGACTTTCGGACTCTGTGAGGAAAGGCGAGGGTGGGATGATTTGAGAGAATAGCATTGAAACATGTATATTATTATCATATGTGAAACAGATCCCCAGTCCAGGTTCAATGCATGAGACAGGGTGCTCAGGGCTGGTGCACTGGGATGACCCTGAGAGATGGGGTGGGGCAGGAGCGGGGAGGGGGGTTCAGGATGGGGGACACATAACACCGCACACCTACCACTCATCAGCAGCACAGGAGTCAGTCCTTAACTGGTGGCTAATTATCTCAAGTGTGCCAGTCTTATTTCCCTAGATGAGCTCCCCGAGGGCAGGAATCACCTCCTTTCAGCCCATCTGTTAGGACCTGCTCAAAAGCCCACAGGCCCCAGGATTAGCAGGCCTTACAGAGTGGACAGTGCAATAGATGTCTCTAGACGTTCCTGGAAAACAAGGACGAGCAGCCTGGGGACTGTATTCGGGCAAGGAAGGAAGCAGGAGAGAGTGGGACTGAGAGCTCTGCTCACATGTAGGGTCTGCTTATTCATGAACTACTGGTTCACCCTATGGTACCACCAAGACCGCAGTGCAAAATGCAGGACAGATTAAGAGAGAGGCGCCTGTGAGGCACCAGCGCCTGGGAAACGTGTGTGCATGTGTGTGCACGTGTGTATGTGTATGCATGCACGCGGGCGTGTGTGCATGCACACGCGTATCCCTGGCATGCATACAACACTGGGAGGCTACAGCAAATAAAACCCTCCATGGTGGCTTCTGGAATTGTATTGCTCCTTCATGATTGCCACGGATGCTTCAGAGGCCTACTGGGAGCAACCAGGATAATTTAGCCCCAAATGTCTTTGGAAATGTGGAGTACTACGTGCTAGCCCTGGTGGCTCAGCAGTAAGGAATCCGGAAGAATCTGCCTGCGATGCAGGAGACACGTGTTTGATCCCTGGGTCGAGAAGATCCCCTGAAAAAGGGAATGGCTACCTGCTGCAATATTCTTGCCTGGAGAATCCCATGGACAGAGGAGCCTGGTGGGCTCCAGTCCATGGGATTGTAGTCTGACACGACTGAGTGACTACAGCAACCACCACCTGTGCCAGACTCTGAGCTAAGTCCTTCATGTCCGTCCCCTGATGTATCCCATTCAGAGGCTCTGCCTTCGGGTAGTACTATCCCTGTGCCAGTGGCTGGGAAAGTGCTGTAATAGCGCAGATTTCCTGTTTTGGTGACGCCTGCATAAATTTTCTGCATGACCGCAGTTCAACACTACTGGGAGGGAGGGGAGAGGAAAGTACTAAGGGACACTGTGAGTCCCAAGCCCTTTTTCTTCTCCACTTGCGTCCATCAGGCAGCAGTATGAGTGAGGAGCTTTGACCAGAGACCCTGAAATGATTCACAAAGCTGTCTCCATGCATCTCTCTGTCCTTGAGCAGAAGGGGAAAGAGAACCTCCCTGAAGCTGCTTAAGGACGGTTAAAAGCTGATGACCCTATATTCGAGACAGCAAAAGAGACACAGATGTAAAGAACAGACTTTCGGACTCTGTGAGGAAAGGCGAGGGTGGGATGATTTGAGAGAATAGCATTGAAACATGTATATTATTATCATATGTGAAACAGATCCCCAGTCCAGGTTCAATGCATGAGACAGGGTGCTCAGGGCTGGTGCACTGGGATGACCCTGAGAGATGGGGTGGGGCAGGAGCGGGGAGGGGGGTTCAGGATGGGGGACACATGTACACCCATGGCTGACTCATGTTAATGTATGGCAGGAACCACTACAATTTGTAAAAATAATTAGCTCCCAATTAAAGAAAAAAAAAGCTGCATCCTCCTTCCTCTCCATACAGAGCGGCTAATGGAGGTAAGAGCCATAGAAACCAAACAAAAGGCTCCCAGGAGCCCATACATCCTCGCCCGACTGCTGCCAGCTGCTGTGGGAAGGGGAGGGGGCACCCCCACCTTCCTTCACTCCTCAACAGCTTAATGCAGATCGGGGCTGTCATCTTCCTGGGGAACAGACTCCACGGCTGGCTGAGAGCGAGCAAGTGTCATCCTCAGGCAACACAGCAGACAGATTCTCCTTTGAATCCAGAAGTCAGCGACAGAATGGATCACAAACATGTGGATGGGGTTCTAACCCCCCCCACCTAATCTAAGGTGGCTGGGTTTCTCCCAGAACTGCCCCCATCTACCCACCCATCTTCACCCCCCACCCCCAGCCTCTCAAAACCAAACTCCCAGGAAGTTATCCTATGTCACAGCGGGAAGGGGCGAAGCTGGGGGGGCAGTGCAAGCAGCTTTCCTGGGTTCCAGCCACAGACAGCACTCTCAGGCCACGTCCCCTGGGGTCTCGTGGTAATGGGCGGGTCTGTCTGAGAGCATCTATTAGCAAATGAGAATAGCCAGCTTGCTGTGCGATTTAAGATGGTGAAAAAAAATCACAATCACACCCTAAAATGTCCAAGATGCTAAGCACATCAATGACCCAAAAAAGGCAAGTACTTTGCATACATCACAAGCAAGCACTGCTTCTTAACCCAGCAAAGAAAACAGAGCCATTTCCTTATTGGGTTTATTTTATTTATACCCTTTAAAATCACTCTTCTGGGGATATAAATTCCATGAAAGAAGTGATCATTTTTTTTGGACATTAAACATATTTTACTGTTGAGGTCTCCAAATGGGCTTGAGAGCATTAAACCTACCTCAGTGCCTAGGACTTCTTTTGTCATCTTTGTAGAACTAAGCTGTTCAAGTAAACAGCTTACAGGTCAACTATTTCTGGGACTGAGGCTGTCTGGCTCTTTTCAAATAGGGAAGAAGCTGCCATACAGAAAACAGATGTCTATCCTTTATTGATCCAAGGCATGGTGACAGTAACTATAATAATTATTATATTATTATTATACTAGAAGAGCTGACAAGAAGCACACCTATGGTATCAAGCACTTTTCTAAAAGCATTAAGTACATTTGTCAGCCTTCTCATCAAACCTATGAAATTATTAATACTACTATGATTGTTCTGTGGTTTCCCAGGTGACTCAGCAGTAAAGAATCTGCCTGCAATGCAGGAGATTCAGTTCAATCCCTGAATTGGAAAGATCCCCTAGAGGAGGTCACAGCAACCCACTCCAGTATTCTTGCCTGGAGAATCTCATGGACAGAGGAGCCTGGTGGGCGACAGTCCACGGGGTCGGACACACACAGAGCTGGACACGACTGAAGTGCCTTAGCAATGACTGTTCTAATTGTAGACAAAAGAAACCGAAGCTCAGGAAAGTTAAGTGTCTTGTATAAGGTCACACTGCTCGTAAGTACGGAAGCCAGTGTTCAACCCAAGCAGTTGGTTGCCAAAGGACTAGTGGACAGATAGCAAACGTGGCTTGAACGTGAAACGGGCTGCCTCTCTAGGGAGAGTATCCTTCAACGTGAGGTGTCAGGCAGTGACTGCTGTACCAAGGACCCGTGTACACACTACTCAGTATAAAATGGAGAGCCGATAGGGACCTACCCGTATGGCACAGGGAACTCTACTCAGTAATCTGTAATGACCTATATGGGCAAAGAACCTAGAAAAGAGTGGATATATGAACCTGCAAAACCAACTCACTGTGCTGTGCAACCAAGACGAACACAACATTGTAAATCAACTCATCTCCAGCAAAACCTATTGCTAAAAGCTTCACTTAGAACATGGGCTAACTACCTGCTCTGGAACTCGCTGATACCCAGTTCTTCACATTCCATTATTCTGAGCTGTGAAGTAGTTACACTGAGTGGGTATCACTATGGCCAAGCTTTAGATGAAGAAACAAAGGCTTGGAGGCATTAAGTGATTTCTCAAAGCTTGATCCCTCCTAAGTGGGAGAGCGAAGTCTCCAATCGAGGTCTTCTGACGCCTAGTTCAGGGCTCAGTCCAGCACCCCAGGGCTCCACGTCACTGGAGGTGACGTGAAGGGGAGGACAGGTGTGGAGAAAACCTAGTCAAGGGCCACAGTCAGCAGTGCGCATGCGCGGCCTGGGCAGAGGGTGGTGGAAGTGCACCCTGGAGACTTATTTAAAATGTGGGATGGTGGCAGCCCACAGTGGCATGAAAGTGACCCAAGGGAAAGGAGGTGATGCCCGTCCTGCCAAGGGTGAGGAACTTAGGATCACAGAGGAGGAAGGGAAGCCAGACAGCTTTAGGACAAGAAAGTCGAAGGAGCAGGTCTTCCCCAGAGGCTATAGAATCTGCCTGCAATACGGGTTTGAGCCCTGGGTCAGGAAGATCCCCTGGAGGAAGGCATGGCAACCCACTCCAGTGCTCTTGCCTGGGAAATCCCATGGATGGAGGAGCCTGGGGGGCTACAGTCCATGGGGCCACAAAGAGTTGGAGATGACTGAGCGACCTCACTTTCTTTCAGTTTCACTTTCCTGTAGACCTTGGGAAATTTTCTCCTCTCTGCTGGCTTCTGTCTTCAGCCAAATACTTACCGTGTAGACTTACGGGCACTGGGTTTGAGGTGGTCTAAGAATGAATCAGATATTGACACAGCATTCAGTCTCACTGATAGAGACTATACTGCAAGCTGATGGTCAATCAATATTCACTTGTTCAGCAAATAATTACTGAGCATCTCTTGTGTGCCAGGCACTTGGTGATGTACCAGTGATGACAGAAAGTCCCTTCGAACAAGGAGCTCATATGCGGCTAACAGACGATATCAGAAACAGACAAATATCATCAAGTGAGGTTGAGGGCAATGGAAAAATACAAAACAGGGTAGGAAGACAGAATGAAGACGGGAGCACAGGAGGCCCTGTGTCACATGGGGTGATCTGGGGAGGCCTCCCCGAGGGAGCAACTGAGCAGAAACACGAATGCAGTAAGGGAGGGAGGTGTGTGACCATCTTGAAGAGTGGTTTTTCCCGATAGAGGGACTAGCAAGAGAAAGAGTCCTGAGGCAAAGAACAGCACAGGAGCCAGTTCTGCACGAACATGACAAAGCAGAAAGGAGTGAGGCGTACAGTGGAGCTGCTGTGGTACAGAAGTTACTCCTGCTGGGGGAGCGTTGGTGTATTTCGGGAAGGCATGATGAGGAACCAAGGCAGGCTTCCTGGGGGTGCTGACGTCTGAGATGGACCTTGATTGAGAGACCATATGGACTCATGGCAAAAAACACCATCAACCAAACGCCAAAGAGAGGAAAACAGAGGATGTGTGTGGGGAACAAAGAAGCATTTGGTTTAGATGGATGGTGCAACTGATAGAAGGCAGGAAAGGTAAGACCAAAATACGGAAGGAGGGAGAAAGGGAATCAGACTTTATATGATTTCGCTTAGTTACTATTTATTTCAGTAAATAATCATTTTTCCCATTAGATGAAATAAATATTTCTCTTAGTAAGTAGCTCCCCACACACACTGCTAAGCTCATTTAAAGATGACAAACTGTGGGACTTCCCTGGTGGTCCAGTGGTTAAGACTCCTCACTCCCAAGGAAGGGGCAAGGGTTCAATCCCTGGTCAGGGAACTAAGATCTGAGTTCCTTACATCTCACAGCTACACACACACACACACACACACACACGACCTGAAGTCAGGTTAAATCTGAGAGTGAGTGGTGGATGACAGAGTAAAAGAGGTCAGAGTTTAGGCAGGGAAGTCCTAGAAGGTGTGTGAACACAGGCGGCATTGTGCCACCCTGGGGTGAAGACAATGTGGACTGAGATTGCAGGGTCAGGGACAAACAAATGATGGTATAGACCTCAGACTGGACTTCGGGGACTGCCTTCTTTCTTTTAAAGAGTTGGCCCTTCCGCATCCCAGGATGAGAAACAGATATGGCGCTCGGATTATACTCATTATATCACATCATTTTGCTGCTGCTGCTAAGTCGCTTCAGTCGTGTCCGACTCTGTGCGACCCCACAGGCAGCAGCCCACCAGGCTCCCCCGTCCCTGGGATTCTCCAGGCAAGAACACTGGAGTGGGCTGCCACTTCCTTCTCCAATGCATGAAAGTGAAAAGTGAAAGGGAAGTCACTGAGTCGTGTCCAACTCTCAGCGACCCCATGGACTGCAGCCCACCAGGCTCCTCCGTCCATGGGATTTTCCAGGCAAGAGTACTGGAGTGGGGTGCCATTGCCTTCTCTGTACATCATTTTACACATGGCATTTTAGCATCCTCGGATTTCTACATCCACAGGAGCTCCTGGGGTCCCTGCACAGATCAGGTGTGCAAGCATATATGCTCGGTCGTGTCTAACTCTTTGCAACCCCATGGACTGCAGCCCATCAGGCTCCTCTGTTCATGGGATTCTCCAGGCAAGAATATTGGAGTGGGTTGCCATTTCCTACTCCAGGGGATCTTCCCAACCCAGGAATCGAACCAGTGTCTCTTGCAACTCCTGCACTGGCAAGTGGATTCTTTACCAACTGCGCCTCCTGAGAAGCCTGCAAAGACTGGGGGATGACCATATTCCCAAGGTCACAGGGCACAGTGACTGGCCAATATTAAGTTTCAGTACTTGATTACTAGCCCACCCAATATGAAGTTCGGAAACAGGAAAAGCACAGACCTGCGCAATCTAGTCCTCTTTTTCTTGTGACTCATGTTCTGGGTGACACACTCAGGACCTGCCCAGAGAAGGCTGGGCATTCTGAACTTTTTCTGTCACAAGGCAAAGTGTCAAGAAGGTCCTCAAACTTTGAAAACTTGGATTTGTTTTTTTAAAATAAAACAAAATAATACAAATTGTGGTATAACAATATAATAAAGCACTACTCAGCAACAGAAAGGAATGAATTATTGATACATGCAACATGGATGAACCCCCAAATAATAATGTTGTGTGAGAGAAGCCAAATTACAGAAACTACGGTATGATTCCATTTAGATAAGATTTTTAAAAATGCAAGCAAGTCTGTGTAGGCAGAGTAGGGGGTGCCTGGGGCAGGACTTGGGGGTGGGGACAATTAAAGAGAAAAGGAGGATTACAAATGGACACCAGGAACTTTCGAGGGTGGCGGATGCATTCATTATCTTGATTATGGTGATGGCTTCACCAATGCAGACAAGCGTCAAAGCTCATCACACTGTACACTTTTAATGTGTTTCGCTTATTGTGTGTCTATTATACCTCAATAAAGCTGGAGGAAAACCAGAATGGTCTGCCTGCGGATCTTAAACAGAGCCCCTATAATCAGGGGAGAACTACACATTTCCATGAACTTTGTGGCATGAATACATCTCATGTATTCACGAACAGCTGTGTTCTCTGCTTTCTGGGCACAAAGTGAGACCACGTTTTCCAGCCTCTCTGGCAGGAAGGCACGACCAGGCCTTGAGTTCTGGCCGGCAGATTGTGCACGCCTACCTCCCACTCACCACCTGAATGGAGGAGACTCTGAGCGCAAGTGGGTCCCAGAACTCTGGAGCACAGCACTCTGTCACCAGTACCCACAGTGGCGAGAATGAGAAACATACCTGAACTCTGCTGAGCCACTGAAGTCTTTGGAGATGCTAGAGCAGTTAGCCTCCTTGCAAGGCATCATATAAATTACTTAAATATCATGAATATATCTCAATATTTGACATAAAGTATCTAAAATATATATGACACATAAGACAAAATATATCATTAACACATGTATTCTACAATACATGCATGCATGCTCAGTCACATCCGACTCCTTGAGACCCCACAGACTTTAGCCCGCTAGGGCTCTGTCTGTGGGATTATTCTGGCAAGAATAATGGAGTGAGTTGCCATTTCCTACTCCAGGAATATTCCTAATACCAATACTACTATTAGTAGCTGAAGAGAGAGCAAATCATTGGAACTTAATAAGCCTTAGTTTCGTCCTCTGTGAAAAGGCAGGACATTTTTCTTCTTATCTTATGGACTATAATAAAGAGTGAATAAATTTATGTATGTATTTGAAAGCTTTTTGAAAACAAGTATGTTTTTCACCTACAATGTAATTACCTTAACTGCCATTACAAATGTCTGTATTTGATATCCTTAGGCCAAGCTCACAGTATTACTCCCATCCAGGACTAATTTGTGACTTTTCTTTGTTCCAAATCAGATAGTCTCAGCTCCAGCAACTCCCTCATATTTGATATAATCTGAGCAGCCAGAGGATGAGATGGTCGGATGGCATCACTGACTCGATGGACATGAGTTTGAGTAAGCTCCAAGAGTTGGTGATGGGCAGGAAAGCCAGGCATGCTGCAGTCCATGGGGTCACAAAGAGTCGGACACGACTGAGCGACTGAACTGAACTGAGCTGAGCAGCCGTGACCTGAAAACCATTCACTGGGATAGTTCTTAGCAGTAATAATAATGCTAAGCAAAAATGTCAGCAATTCAGGAGCAGCAATGAGAGCAACTGGGAGCCTATGGGGCCCAGACGTGGCCAGTGTGCTTCATCCTTGGTCAAAGTCACCCGCTCTGCTTCAGAGGGTGCCCCAGACCCTGGCTTAGCCTGGTTTGGGTGCTTTCTCTGGCTTCAGTTGTCCCCACACTCCAGCTTCCAGACCACAGTCCGCTTGCCCAGGACTTACAGTCCTTTGCTTAGATAGCCATGGGCCTGATCTCTGATCTCTTCTCGGGAGATTTCTCAACTCCCAAGATCTCTTCCAGACTCTTCTGGGTAGCACTAGCGCTGCCGTGTGAAAGTGAAAGTGTTAGTCACTCAGTTGTATCCAACTCTTTGTGACCCCACAGACTGTGGCCTGCCAGGTTCCTCTGTCCATGGGATTCTCCAGGCAAGAATACTGGAGTGGGTTGCCATTCCCTTCTCCAGGGCATCTTCCCAACCCAGGAATAGAATCCAGGTCTCCCACATGACAGGCAGATCCTGTGCCGTCTGAGCCACCAGGGAAGCACTACCATGCGTACAATAACAAAAAATTCTGCCTGTGATACTACATTTCAAGCGGGTGAGACCAGACATCTTTGTCGAATGTCACCTCTTTATTTTAGAATTAGCGATCTCAATCTAAGTCACACCATTGTAACAGACAACTCCAAAATACTGGGGACTTATAATTATGATTTATTTTTCCCATAACATCCATCGAGAAATTAGCTAAGCTTGGTCCACATCCTTGTGAGGCTCAGGCTGAAATGCAGCCCTATCTCATCTGAGCATTTGTGGGAACTGCCCAAGCAGTTCTGATGCAGGCCCATGTAACAGATATCCAAGTATCTCAGAGCAAGGACCAAGCTAAAACCATTAAATAAAGTATGTCTCATCCTCCATGACCAATACATGCTCATACCAATCTAGAAGGCCAAGATGGAACTGTAACTTCCTGGCCTCCTCAGAGCATGACACAGAAACCTCTCTGTGCAGATAGAAGAGACCCCTGGCAGGAAGGTGGCTCCCTTCTCTCTCCCCTCCCCCAGCCTCCCCCATCTCCCA
Organism: Aepyceros melampus; assembly: GCA_006408695.1. Lineage (NCBI taxonomy): Eukaryota > Metazoa > Chordata > Mammalia > Artiodactyla > Bovidae > Aepyceros > Aepyceros melampus. Next base: position 377,816 of record SJXQ01008563.1, on the reverse strand, counting down.
CTGTCCTCAGCTCCAGGCTTTATTCCCAGCCCCTGCAGGCCTAGGGCTGCACACGCCCACAGTGTAGGCTGCATCCTGGCGCACAGATCTGGGAAGAGATCAGAGAGCAGGCCCACAGCTATCTAGGCAAAGGATGCTAGAGTCCTGCGTAAGTGGCTGTGGTCTAGAAGCTGGAGTGTGGGGACAACTGAAGCCAGAAGCTGGAGTGTGGGGACAACTAAAGCCAGAGAAAGCACTAAAACCAGGTCTAAGCCAGGGTCTGGGGGCACCCTCTGAAGCAGAGAGGGTGACTTTAACAAAGGGAAAAGCACATGGAAATTTATGCCAGAAATGTGACTTCCACCTGCATTGTACTGGCCAGGAAGCAGGTCCCGTGGTCAAGCCTGACATCAACGGGGCATGAATATCATCCTGTTGCAAAGGGGCCTCCGTCATAGGGAGGGATCAGGAATGTTTTGACCACTGATACAGGCAAACTTTGTTTTTATTGCATTTTGCTTTATTGCACCGTACAGAGGTTTTGTTTTTTTTTTAACAGACTGAAGTCTTGTGGTGCCCTTGCATCTAGCAAGTCAACGTTCCAATAGTATTTATTTGCTTACTTTGTGTCTCTGCATCCTGTTTTGGCAATTCTCACAATATCTCAAACTTTTCCATTATTACATGGTCATGGTGGTCTGTGATCAGTGATATTTGACATTACTATTATAATTGCAGATGTGGTGGAAACGGCAAGAGAACTAGAAAAGGAGCCTAAAGATGTGACTGAACGGCTGTCATCTCATAATAAAACCTTAACAGGTGAGGACTTGCTTCTTATGAAGAGCAAAGAAAGTGGTTTCTTGAGACGGACACTCCTCGTGGTGAAGATGTTGTGAAGACTGTTAACATGGCAACAAAGGATTCTGAATATTAGGTAAACTTAGTTGATAAAGCAGCGGCAGGGTTTGAGAGGACTGACTCCCATTTGGAAAGAAGTGTTACTATGGGTAGAATGCTATCAAGCCTGCTACAGAGAAATCATTTGTGAAAGGAAGAGTCAATCAATGTGGTAAACGCCATCGCTGTCTTATTTTAAGAAGTTGCCAGAGCCACCCCGACCTCCAGTCAACATCGAGGCAAGACCCTCCACCAGCAAAAAGATGACAGTTTATGAAGGCTCAAGTGTTGATTAGCATTTTTAGCAATAAAGTGTTTTTGAAAATTTTGTTTATCTATATTAAGCTGGCTGCACCAGGTCTCAGGTGTCGTGTGCAGGATCTTCAGTCTTCCTTGAAGCATGCAGAATCTTTAGTTGCAGCATGTGGCATCCAGTTCCCTGACCAGGGGTCGAAGCCAGGCCCCCTGCATTGGGAGCATTAGCCACTGGACCACCAGGGAAGTCCCCCCAAATTATTTTTTTAATTAAGGTATCTATCTTGCGTTTTAGACATAATGCTATTGCACACAAAATAGACTCTAGCACAGTATGACTATAACTTTTACAGAGACTAGGAGACCAGCAAATTTGCATGATCCACTTTATTGCAATATTCGCTTTACTGTGGTGGTCCGAAAAGGAACCTGAAATATATCCAAGGTCTGCCTGTATAATCTTCTTTCTTTAGACACCAGTTGTTGTTGTTAATTGCTGTTGTTCAGTCGCTAAGTCATGTCTGATTTCTTTGTGACCCCATGGACTGCAGCAGGCTAGATTTCTCTGTCCTCCACTACCTCTCAGACTTTGCTCAGATTCAGGTCTGTTGAGTCGGTGATGCTATCTAACCATCTCATCCTCTGCTGCCCCCTTCTCCTTTTGCTTTCAATCTTCCCCAGGTTCAGGGTCTTCTCCAGTGACACCAGACACCAGTACTGAGGGTTCAAAGAAGGTGAGCAAAACCCAGGGGTTGAAAACAAGGATTAACAGCTTACAACTGGTTGCTTTCTCAATGCTTAATGCCTTGCCAGAAGCAGACATTCAGTGTAAGGGAGGTGGGAGGTGGGGACTGAGATATGCCAAAGTGGAAAATGCCCCCACAATCCCAGCATCCTCTTTGGGAAAAGGACAATTACTTGGCAAAAGGAAAGCAGCAAGTCTCCCGGGATACGTTCTGGCTCAAACTAATAATGTGTTGCTTGAGGCAACCAATTTGTACAAACAAACCAACCCTGAAGGGGAGGAGGGGGAGGCCCCTCATGAAAGTAACCCTGGCATTGGCTCCTGCCCCATCCAGCCCTCTCTCTCACCCCACCTACCCTCCCGCCTCTTTTCAGGAAAGCTTTTTCTTCCTGATTCTAATTCTGCAGGAAAAGGCCATAGACACAAGTGGCTTCCCCAAGCATGCTGATGAGCCCACCCTTCAGTCAGTAAGAACAGAACAAATAAAAGAAACTGCCTTTCTTTAAAGGCAGTTTACACAAATTAGCCAGGGACATAAAGTGGGGCTTCTTTGGGGTTCCATTTAGCCATTTTTCCAAAGCATGAAAGAATTTTCCTCCGGGAGACTCAGTCCTAGATCTAAAACAAGAGGAATTCTGAGAACCACTTGATATTGCTACCATCATAATAATTACTCCTGATTTTATTCCAGAAACTTTCTGTTCCAGATCTCATGGAACCTTCAGAATAAACCTGCAAGCTCAGAGTTATCATAATTATTTTCATTCTACATTTGAGGAAACTAAACGTCACTGAGGTTAAAGAATCTGTTGGCTGTCACAGAGCAGAGAAGCAGCAGAATTGATGTTTGGTCTGTCAAACTCAAAAGATTATGGCTTTCCATCACACTATATTTACTTCCTGCAAAGAATCAGCAACTAGCATTATGCTAGTGAGAAATCAAACACAAGTGTGTGACAGCAAAACCTGAAATTTTAGCCTCCTGTCCAAAGCAAAAGAGGCTAGCACACAACCCCTCAAAAAACCAGCCTCTGAACGAACACATATATCATAAAGAAGTTTTAAAATGCTCCAGTAACATGTCTAATTTTCTAAATGGAAGTATTTTCATTCTTATTTTTTCTGATTTTTAGAATTATCTATGGTTATTATAATCTATGTCCTCTAGAAATAAATGTAGTAAGGAATGAAAAGTCCACTAGCCCAATATAACCAATATTAGCAGTTTGGGATATATCCCATTAATATTTTTTCTATATAATTAGAAATATACACACACATCAGTCAGTTCAGTTCAGTCACTCAGTTTTGACCTACTCTTTGTGACCCCAGGAATCACAGCAATGAATCACCAGGCCTCCCTGTCCATCACCAACTCCCAGAGTTCACTCAAACTCACGTCCATCAAGTCAGTGATGCCGTCCAGCTATCTCATCCTCTGTCATCCCCTTCTCCTCCTGCCCCCAATCCCTCCCAGCATCAGGGTCTTTTCAAATGAGTCAACTCTTTGCATAAAGTGGCCAAAGTATTGGAGTTTCAGCTTCAGCATCATTCCTTCCAAAGAACACCCAGGACTGATCTCCTTTAGGATGGACTGGTTGGATCTCCTTGCAGTCCAAGGGACTCTCAAGAGTCTTCTCCAACACCACACTTCAAAAGCATCAATTCTTCTGCACTCAGCTTTCTTCATAGTCCAACTCTCACATCCATACATGACCACTGGAAAAACCATCACCTTGACTAGATGGACCTTTGTTGGCAAAGTAATAGCTCTGCTTTTCAGTATGCTATCTAGGTTGGTCATAACTTTCCTTCCAAGGAGTAAGTGTCTTTTAATTTCATGGCTGCAATCACCATCTGCAGTGATTTTGGAGCCCTCCCAAAATAAAGTCTCCACTGTTTCCCCATCTATCTGCCACACACAAATATAGCAAAAGTATATATATATATAGACTGGGGCTTCTGTGGTAGCTCAGTTGGCAAAGAATCTGCCTACAATACAGGTGACCTGGGTTTGATTCCTAGGTTGGAAAGATCCCCTGGAGAAGGGCATAGCAACCCATTCCAGTATTCTTGCCTGGAGAATTCCAGGGACAGAGGAGCCTGGTGGGCTACAGTCCACAGGATTGCAAAGAGTTGGACACGACTAAGAGGCTAACATGTACATATATAGACCAGTATAACAAAATAATTATACATTCTATTCTCTAGCCGACCTTTTTCAGTTAATATAATTGGAACACTTCCCATGGCTGCATAGCATTTCACATTGACATTTGGGCTTTGTTTGTTTGCTTTGGCTAATACAAATGGTGCTCCTTTGCACATACAGGCACATATTGAATTATTTCCTTGGGATAAACTATTGTTAAAGGGTAACATTTAAATTGACGCCAATAGCGAGAATGCCCTCCAGAAAGGTTTTTCTGCAATCCTTGTACGCAAATTCCCAGCTCTCCACTGCCAACACTGGATACTTCCAATCATCTGAACTTTACCAAGCTGATGGACATCATTGTTGATCTGCATAACTGATTATAGGAATCATCATTTTTTGCATAACGTCTGCGTTTCTTCTTTTTGAACTATTATATTTACTTTTGAGTTGGCATGTAAGCCAATGAGTCCAGCAGGATAAACCAACCCCTTCATGAACAAGCAAGCCCTTCAACAGATAAGCAGGCAAAAAGGTTGACTGAGGGGTTTATGAAGCATAAACTCCTTTCTATTTACTGTAACTATGGGAAGTGGGCCCTGAGTGGAGTGTCAGACCCCAAAATCTAGTTTCCATAGGAAGTAGTGTGGGCGGTGATGACTCCAGGAAGACGATACAGGAGAAGTTCGTGACATCAATCTGCCTGCCTCGTGCAGGGCAGAAAGAGGACTTCTAGACTGTGCTTGCATTGTGTTATGGCCTGAATTATATATGGCCTGAACCCTCCTCAACGTTCATATGTTGAAATCCTAACCCTGAGAACCTCAGTATGTGACTTTTTTTGAAGACAGAGCCTTTAAAGAGGTGTGTGTATGTGTGTTAAGTCACTTGGTCATGTCCAACTCTCACAACCCCATGGACTGTAGCCCGCCAGGCTCCTCTTCCATGGGATTCTCCAAGCAAGAATACTGGAGTGGGTTGCCATCTCCTCCTCGAGGGGATCTTCCCAACCCAGGGATCAAACCCGTATCTCTTATGTCTCTAGCATCGGCAGACAGGTTCTTTACCACTAGCACCACCTTTAAAGGAGTAGCTAGGCTAAAATGAGGTCATTAGGATGGGCCCTAATCCAGTATAACCTTCCTTACAAGAAGAGATTAGGACCCAGACACACACACACACACACACACACACACACACAGAGGCAACACCATGTGAAGGAACAGGAGAGGTTCAGAAGGAACCAACTCTGCTGATGCTTTGATTCTGGACATCTAAGCTCCAGAATTGTGAGGAAACAAATGTCTGTCGTTGAAGCCACCCAGTAGGTGGTAACTGCGTCATGACAACCCCAGTAAACCAACAGGCCCGGCCCCCCACCCAAGACGGAGGAAAAGCCACGTGTCCACTCGACAGCCGACGCACACCCTGGGGCTGCCACTGGCAAGGGCTGACATCTTGCTGCTGTTTATAACACCGTGTAGGGCACATCTCTGTGTTTCCAAATGAGCAGCAGAGTGGTGGCAGAAATCTGCTCCGGAAGCTCGTGGCAGATGTGCTCCCAAGGACAGCTGCCCTTTTACAGCCGTATCATCCATTTCCTCACTTGACCCAAGCTACATTGCAAACTCACTGTCTCCCTTGAAATGAACATGAAAAATTAAGTCTCCTTTTTTGATGAAAGTCTATTTTAACTAAGAGTTGTGTCTGACTCTTTGCAACCCCGTGGACTATACAGTCCGTGGAATTCTCCAGGCCCGAATACTGGAGTGGGTAGTCTTTCCCTTCTCCAGGGGATCTTCCCAACCCAGGGATCAGACCCAGGTGTTCCGCATTGCGGGTGGATTCTTTACCAGCTGAGCCACAAGGGAAGCCCCAGAGTACTGGAGTGGGTAGCCTGTCCCTTCTCCAGAGGATCTTCTCGACTCAGGAATTGAACTGGGGTCTCCTGCATTGCAGGCAGATTCTTTACCAACTGAGCTATCAGGGAACCCCATTTTAACATTAACCAGGAGATTTTCTAAGCTCTGAGAAATGGAAGGAAGAGATGGCCTCAAGGCAAAGCCAGGTAGGGGGGAACAGATCTGTAAGAAGATCTCAAAGAGAAGACAGCCAGCAGCTTATTGCCAAAGAGCCCCCAAGATGAATCACAGAGACAAGACTGTGTTCCACCCGAACCTTAGCACCAGGACGTCTTTGCCTGGGAGTCAAGAGACCTCCTATGGTCACAGCTCATTAAGGTGTCAAACTTCCCTTAAGGGAAAAATTGCCTTCTTGGATCTCAGGGCTTCCATCTCCACTTGTTCCACAGGGTTTAAATGTTCAGGAGTGAACTGAAGCCTCAAGAAAGAAGGGTTCACTGTTTAATTCAGGAAAAGGAAGAAAAGAAGGGAGGGAAGGAGGGTGCAAGGGAAGAGATGAAACATTCAAAGAGAAATAAAAGGAAAAATAATCCGTGATGCCTGGCCAGTCTCTCAGAATTGTTTTCAATTTTCTGTAGTTAATTTTGGCTGTCCGGGGTCTCTGCAGCTGCGTGTGGGCCTTCCCTGGCTGCAGCGAGCTGGGGTCGCCCTCCAGTTGCTGTGCTCAGGCTACTCCTCGCATTGGCATCTCTGTGTTGCCGAGCACAGGCTCTAGGGCAGGGGCTCAGTGGTCATGGCACCCAGTCTCAGTGGCACCAGAGCAGGCGGAATCCTCCGGGACCAGGGATCGAACTCATGTCCTCTGCAGTGGCAGGTGGATTCAAACGAGTCACAGAATGGGCAAGAGACCAGGAATGACGGAGCCTGACTCTCTTGCTAATACTTTCTAGGCTTTGATTTTCTTGCCTGTAAAGTGGGAGAAATTCTACTAAATAATCTCTTACATTTTTTCTAACTTTAATGGCTAAAGAATCCAAACCAACCCCTATGATTCCAAACCAAACATGAAGACATCCATTTCCAGAGGCTCAGGGCTAATAACACACCCTGGAGAGGGCCCGTGTGCCAGGCACTGTGGTTTGAGCATTTTATGCCCACTGTTATTTTGTTGAGTTTCAGTTAAAAATCTTATTATTGGGAAAAAAAGCAGAGCTTTCCCTCTGGGAAGCCTGACTTTGCTAGGTGTTGAATGGTTTGCACAAGAGCTTTAGTGAGCAATTTCTGTCTTAAATCAAATTAGTGGTGTTAAATCACTCACCTGGGAAGCTACTTAAGGGGGATGACACCATCCTTCACAGGTGGATTCAATAAGCTTACATTTAAAATAGTGAGTAAATTAATTCAAACTTATGGCAGAGGAACTCACTTCTAGTGAGTTGGCCAAAAATCTCATTCAGGTTTTTCTGGAACATCTAGCAGAAAACCCAAACAGACTTTTTGGCCAACCCAATATTTTTCTCAATTTCTTGTTCTAGACTTGAGGACCTGGGACCAAAGTATTTTGAGGCAAGTTTCCCCACCTCCCCACCCCTGAGGTTGTAGGCAAGGGCATAACACCGATGCAATGTGGCAAAAAAGGAGAGAAATAAGGAAAATCATGCATGGGATGCCTCCTTCATTCCTGCCATTGTGCTGGAGACCAGACTGCAGGAATGATTCAAACATGGAAACATCCTGTTGCCCTGGAGGACCTGAGCCTGTAGGGAAATGACTTCCATGCAAAGATCCCTCTACCAAAGGTAGAAGAGATGGTAGACACGCAGGGACCTGAAGTAAAGCTCGGAGAGAACCCGCTTGGGGTGGCTTCATTGGAATGCCATATTTAGCACAAAGTAAGGACTTCGTGTGAAAAACATCACCTGAGTTTCATTTTAAACCAGCAATAGGTTTGTCATGTGGTGGGGCGAGGGATGAGCTACTCAGGATAAACATCAAGAGTGGAGGCAGGGAGGTGGAACATGTTGAAGCGTAACAGGGGAACCATGTGATGGGGACTCTGTCCCTTCTAAACACTAAACGTCTGTTTCTAAAAGTGCTGCTATTTGTTCATTTACGGCTGCCCTGGGTCTCTGTCGCGGTGCACAGGCTCGTCAGTGCTGCGTGTGGGCTTTCTCACTTGCAGTGAGCAGGGGGCTGCTCCCGAGATGCGGCTCTCGGGATTCCTGCTGCGGTGGCTTCTCTTGTCACGGAGCACGGGCTCTAGAGTGAACTCAGTAGACGTGGCACACGGGCTTAGATGCCCCGTGGCATGGGGGATCTTAGATCCTGGGCCTGAACCCATGTCCCCTGCATCGGCAGGTGGATTCTTCACCACTGGAGCACCAGGGGAGTCCCCTAAAGGTCTTTTGAATCTGTTCACTTCCTAACAGGGCACTGCTGAGTTGAGGGCACTGAGTTCACTGCCCTAGTCCAAGCTACCATGTGTGTTACCCGGATGACAGCAGAATATTAATACCACCATTAATACAGCCACTAATACAGTCAACAACTACCATGCAACTAAGTTGCAATGAGATAAATGATACTTTGAGATAGTCTGTCAAAACTTATAATGTGCTATGGAAATATCTATGATTTCTGTGGATGATTAAGGGGTACTGCAAATGCTACTACAGTTTGCTCCCTGCTCTCATAAATGAAGGAAAGGCTCCCTTTACTAACCTCCCTTGAGGTGAGAGACAATAACAACCTATTATCCAAGGTCATGTGCTCAGTCGCTCAGTCTTGTCCGACTCTCTGCTACCCCCAAGGACTGTAGCCCGCCAGGCCCCTCTGTCCATGGGATTCTCCAGGCAAGAACACTAGAGTAGGTTGCCATTTCCTCCTCCAGGGGATCTTCCCGACCCAGGGATCAAACCCGCATCTCCTGCATTGCAGGTGGATTCTTTACCACAGAGCTATCAGGGGAGCCCCATCCAAGTTCATGGACTCTTCCAACTCTAAGTGGCATCTAGTTTAGATCATCTGTTTGGCACTGGAAGAACACAGCCCCTTAAGTTCTGCCCTGTAGGACTGGGTGCTGTGACGTGGTCCTTGCAGAGAGCTCTGCTACAGGATGGGTGGAGCTGCACCGCGTCAACAAGCCTGGACATCAGTCCGAATTCTGTCACTTAACTAATGTGTGCCTCTGGGTGTCATCATCTGTAAAGCTGAAGATCACAACACTACATACACAGAACGCCTCAGAAGGTAATCAATAAAAGGCATTGCAGTTGTCACTTCCTCTTCAGGACTAGTGCATTAGCAGTTCTAAAAGGGATTTGCGAAATCTCTGGCTTGAGGTCACAGTTGTTTGTTTGTTTGTTTGCTCACCAAGTAGTTGTAAAAGATCTGATTCAGATCATCTGTATGGAGCACAGCATCTAAAATTCTGCCACTTCTCAGATTTTGCTTCACACGATGGTTCAATAGTCACAAGGACTATCACAAAAAAACTTTCACCAAATCACCTTCTTTGCACTCTCCGACATATTCTGGGTAAGTGAGATTCTGAGATACCAAACAGAGAGAGAATCCCCCACTGCACACATATATATTCACATACAATTTAAAACATCCTTGTTGTTGATCTTTAGTCACTGAAGTTGTCTGACTCTTGCAACCCTATGGATGGTAGGATGGTACCTCACCAGGCTCCTCCATCCATGGGATTCTCCAGGCAAGAATATTAGAGTGGGTTGTCATTTCCTTCTCCAGGGGATCTTCCTGACCCAAGCATCAAACCTTTGTCTCCTGCATTAGTAAATGGATTCTTTACTACTGAGCCACCTGGAATGAAGAAGGAAATGGCAATCCACTCCAGTACTATTGCTTGGAAAATCCCACGGACAAAGGAGCCTGGTAGGCTAAGTCCATGGGGCCGCAAAGAGTCGGACACGACTGAATGACTTCACTTTTCACCTGGGAAGCTCAAAGGTTGATAATAAGATCCAAATAAGAACTGGAAAACAAAATGAATGGATACCACTGGATAAATGTCTCACATTTGAAAACACAGGGAAAGAAAGTCATCTTTTCACACTAGCTGTAACTATTCTCTTTTACTTCTTCCCTGTTATGAAGTTACACTTCAATTAGCAAATACACTTAAGCCTAGATAATTGGAGAGTAGGATTGGGAACACAGGCCTTCCAGCCCTTTATCAGAATAGTTAATTTATTCTACGAGGATCCACTGTGTAATTTCAATGTGCCAGGTACACTTCGGGAATATAAAATGAATAGGATGTGGTTCCAGCTTTCAAAAAGGTCTCAGTCTAGTGGGGACTCCTGAACAAGTCATTGCTATCCAGTGAGATCGACCCAGACAGAGGTTTGTACACGGCCCCTGGGAAGTAGAGGAAGCAGAGCCAGGCACTAGGAGGGCTGTCTGCAACCCCTGTCCACACTCAATGCACCCACAAACACTGGCCTCTCATTGCAGGCACCGGGTGGGGAAATGGAGGACAGAGACCAGGACTGAATCCCAATACTACCCTTCAGAGTTATGTGTCTTTGGCCAGATGATTTCATATCTTTAGCCATGTTTCTGCATCTATAAAATGAAATCGTAATATCTACTTCAGTTGCTCAGTCGTATCCGACTCTTTGCAGCCCCATGAACTGCAGCACACCTGTCCATCACCAACTCCTGGAGTCCACCCAAACCCATGTCCATTGAGTTGGTGATGCCATCTAACCATCTCATCCTCTGTTGTCCCCTTCTCCTGCCTTCAATCTTTCCCAGCATCAGGGTCCTTTCAAACGAGTCAGCTCTTCCCATCAGCTAGCCAAAGTATTGGAGTTTCAGCTTCAACATCAGTCCTGCCAATGAACACTCAGGACTGGTCTCCTTTAGGATGGACTGGTTGGATCTCCTTGCAGTCCAAGGGACTCTCAAGAGTCTTCTCCAACACCACAGTTCAAAAGCATCAATTCTCAGCACTCAGCTTTCTTTATAGTCCAACTCTCACATCCACACATGACCACTGGAAAAACCATAGCCTTGACTCAATGGATCTAAAAGATTGTAAAGATTAAACATGTGTGTACGTGTGTGTGACATACTAGATGTTTTGTAGATGAAAACTATTTTCTGGCACACACTAGATGCTCTATAGATAAAAACTATTTTTAAAGTTATATATAATAATCCTTTCACAGGCAAAAATTTGTCTGGAGATTATCCATTCTTCATAGACAGATGTCATATATCTTGCTCTTCTCTATATGTGCAATGACAGGTAAAATATCAGTTTTACTCAAAAAAAAGTTTGTATTTCTGAGACACTTTTGAACCTCTCTGGAGAAACTTTCAAAGAAAGCAATCATCAGAATTTTAAAATACCGATTTAAATCCAAAATGTACAACCGAATGGAAACAAACCATAGCATGGGGGGGGGAAAAAATCAGGTACAATCTGTTTGTATGCCATATACTAAGTTAATCATAAAAATGCATTCCATATACACTGTGTGTGAGTGCATCTTAAGTCACTTCAGTTGTGTTCAAGCCTGTGCAACCCTATGGACTGCAGGCTACCAGACTACTGTGTCCATGGGATTCTCCAGGCAAGAACACTGGAGTGGGTTGTCATGCCCTTCTCCAGGGGATCTTCCTGACCCAAGGATTGAACCCACATCTCTTACATCTCCTGTATTGGCAGGCAGGTTCTTTACCACTGCTGCTGCTGCTGTTGCTAAGTCTCTTCAGTCGTGTCCGACTCTGTGCGACCCCATAGATGGCAGCCCACCAGGCTCCTCCATCCCTGGGATTCTCCAGGCAAGAACACTGGAGTGGGTTGCCATTTCCTTCTCTAATGCATGAAAGTGAAAAGTGTAAGTGAAGTTGCTCAGTCGTGTCTGACTCTTTGCGACCCCGTGGACTGAAGCCTACCAGGCTTGTCTGTCCATGGGATTTTCCAGGCAAGAGTACTGGAGTGGGGTGCCATTGCCTTCTAGGTGTACACAAATACTGTTTGATTCTACTGACTCTACTTATATGAGGTACTTAGAATAGTCAAATTCATAGAGTCAGAAAGTACACTGGTAGATATCAGGGGTGGGGGGGGTGGGGAGCTGGTACTTAATGGGGACCGAGTTTCAGATTAGGAAGGTGAAAAATTCAGGAGATGGATGGCGCTGAGAGTTGCACAACAATGTGAATGAACTTCGTGCCACTGAATTGTACCGATAAATATGGTTAAAGTAATGTATTTCACATCATGTGACTTCTACCCTCCTCGCAAAAAAGAATTTAAAAAAGAAGAGCATCAAGGATCCTGGGCATCCTAAAAACAGAATTGGGGACAAATTTATATTTGGTAATGAAAGAGAAAGGCTTCCCTGATAGCTTCCCTGGTGGCTCAGATGGTAAAGAATCCGCCTGCAATGCGGGAGACTTAGGTTTAATCTCTGGGTTGGGAAGATCCCCTGGAAGAGGGCATGGCAACCCACTCCAGTATTCTGGCCTGGAGAATCCTGGCAAGAGTCGGATAAGACTGAGCGACTTTCACTTTCAATGAAAGAGAAAAAGATATAGTTTGTTTAAAAGTATGTTCTACTGTCCTTTAATCTGGAGGAGACTTAATACTCAAGAGGAATATGAGTTATTGATATTTGTAGCTGGGCAAAGAATTTCTAAAATAAGTTAAATCATTTTGTCTTCCACACAAAATATATTCAAGGCGAAAAGAAAATCATAAAATACAAATGTGCCTTAGGAATAAGCAGAATCGTGGACTTGGCTGATGGCACAGTGGATAAGAGTTTGCCTGCTCATGCAGGGTCATGGATTTGATCCACATGCTGCAAGCGAGCGGAGTCCGATAGCCACAGCTAGAGAGTGCTCCCCACTCACTGCAACTAGAAAAAGTCTGTGTGCAGCAACAAAGACCCAGAGCAGCCAAAAATATATTTATAATAAATCAAAAATTAAAAAAAAAGAATAACCAGCATCCCCTGTAACCCCCTCAATGATAATCACCATTTACTGGGACTCTGGGCCCCTGAACCTCGTGTTCCACCAGCAGCAGCAGGATTATGAGAAAGCAGGCAACAGAGAAAGATGTTACATCCTGCAAAGAGGCACACGGCCCCTGTGATGCTTTCACATCATCCTTAACCAATCGTTGAAAACAGAAACTTTCTGAGCATCTAAGAAATGCTAGTCACACAAAAAAGTGAACTCTCCAGTCCAAAGCTTTCTACCCATCACAAAGATTTGCGTCTGAGAAAAGAAAAAGTCCAAAATCCCTGGGGATATCCTACTGCTCGGCAGAATTCCACTGTGATCAGTTAAATGCAAATAAATCAAGAACATCTGGTCTACATTTATTTTAAAGCCCACAAGGGCTTTAAATAAAAAGAATGTTTGGCAAAATATAGTCTTGAGTCTATTGAATGAGAATTTTAAAAAAGGCCAAAAGGTATAGCAGAGCGTGAGACAAAGGAGAGCGACCTTTGCAAATCCAGAAGTTTGTCCAAGTATTTCCTTCTGGTTTCTCTGGTTCCCAACACTTTAGCAATGGCATGTGCTTCCAGCTCAAATCTGCGAATTTATGTATGTTTGGGTTTCTGTACCTTGAGATCTGACCAGGTAACCAGGTAGGCATTATAGGTAAATGGAAGACCAAATTTATTTGAATACATATATAAACACAGGTGTGTGTATATATACATACATTGTTGCTGTTTAGTTGCTAAGTCGTGTCCAATTCTCCTGTGACCCCATAGCCACCAAGGAAGCCTGGGTATACACGTATACGCACACTAATATAAATCACACACACATGTAGATCCATATGTAAACATATATCATTTCAGGATTCTTCAAAATCTTTAATAAGCTAATACATGCTATGACTCTATCTTTAATAAGCTAATACAGGTTACGACTCTCCGGAGAGTCCAGCCTTCTGGTTTTACTTAGGGTGCTGCATGGGACACACTTGGGCTTCCCTGGTGGCTCAGATGGTAAAGAATCTGCCTGCAATGCAGGAAGACCTGGGTTCAGTCCCTGGGTTGGGAAGATCACCTTGAGAAGGGAATGGCAGCCCATTCCAGTATTCTTGCCTGGAGAATTCCATGGACAGAGGGGCCCAGTGGGCTACGGTCGATGGGGTCTCAAAGGGTCAGACGCGACTGAGCAACTAACACACACATGTGGACACACCTGGGAGAAACGCTGGACTCTCAGATCCACGTGGCATACAGATGTCTGGGATGCAGAGGAGTCTCACCACCTGCAATCCTACTGCTTTCATCCAAGAAGCCATTCAACAGACAAGTATTAAACACCTGCTGTGTGCTTAACCCAGCATGACACGCCTCTGTTTGCACACAGGACCGAGCATTCTAATCCCACGCTAAAACTAACACCTTTCCTGTGTATAAAACAAAACCAAAACGCAGACCCACCACTCGACTGCAGCCTGTGCGACGGCGAACGTTTCTGTATTTTCTCTTCCCTGGGTTGCCATGGACTTCTGAGGCAGAAAGCTGATTTTTTATTTCTTGGCCCCTCTGACTGTTATCAACTCAGGTAAAACTAGCGGCCTTACAGAGCTACTCTGACTGCTGAAGACAACAGGGTGTGCCTGTCATCTGGCGGAAGGGGACCCTGGGGAGACAAGGTGTTAGGCACCCATCTCCCCCACAGGGGAGCATTTCATGGATGGGAGCGTCTTGTGGGTGGAGATCTGGCCTGGGGGATCTGGCCTGTTCCCACCTGTGCCATCTGCACTGGCAAGTCGAACCCCAGAGCAGACATCCACACGGCTCTCCAGCTCTGCCCTCAGCCTGTGATTTAACCAAGGTGAGGGGATTTGGGGGATGTTTGCCTTCCTCCTCCTAATTATCCCCTTGGTAGAAAATGACAAGAGAGGGGTAGGCTGATCACAGAGTCTCTCTTCCACAATTACAGTGGGAATCATGGGCTGCCCCGAGATGCTGCCAACCCACTACAGAACAGCTGCCCTGGGGGGCAAGGAGGGGGCAAGGCTTGTTGTGGGGGGTACAGAGCAACAGAGCCAAAGTAAGCTGGCGGGGCCCACCCGGGGCCACCGCGATCCCACTTCACACAGGAGAGGGACCATGAGCATCAGCCTCGCCCCATCCCATTCTCCACTTGTTCACCTCACCCCTCACCCCAAAGCCATTCTCCACTCCTGACACCTGCTGCGTGGTCTGGCAGCTGACCGCTACGAGCTCTTGTGATCTTTGGTTTCTGATGAGGTCTGCCGATAGGAGGACCAGCACAAGTTTGGGGGGGTTATTTCCCTCGCCCTCCCCAATTCACCGAGCCCCTGGCAGGGATGCTATTCTTGCAACCTGTGGGATAGCCCCTGTCTCGTGACTCTAAGCTCTTGCTGTCTCTGTAAGCAGTCCTTGCATTACACTTCCTTCACATGAACCCCTTTGAGGGCACCATCCACTTCCTGCCAGGACCCCGACCAAAAGACACGGGAGGAGGCCTTCTCTACAAAAAAGGTAGATACTGAACACAATTATAAGCTTTGGGGACCGATGAGCAACGTTCAGTTCAGCCTAGGATCTGATCTTCATCATCTGAACCTCTAGGAATGAAAGCAATTTTCACTTTAGAGGAGCTGAAAAAAATCAACCAGAGTCCAGCGATTTTGACTCTCCCTGCAGTGAGGAGCCCACCTCTACTTCTGTTAAGCAACCAGAACCCTGGGGCAGGAGAGAGAGGAAATTATCCTCGATGAGCCTTTATTCTGTGTCAGGCATTGTGTAATTGTTACATAAACTGTCTCACTTGGACTGAGTAGTAATTTGGCAAAGCTAAGTACTATTCTTATGGCCATTTTTCAGATGGGGAGTCTGAGTCCTAAAGCTAGAATCTTGCCTGAGGTCACAACAGCCAAAGGAGGACGCAAACCTGAGCAGTCTGACTCCAGCGTCTGTGTGCTCTTAGCAAATACACTACACGCCTCCTCCTCCAGAGGAAGGCTGCGCCAGGAGATTGGGAGCAAGGAGAGGCGAAGGGAGCCCAGCATGGCCTCAGCTTCTGATGTTCCATCCATGAGACGCTCCCATCCATGAAATGTTCCCCTGTGGGGCAGATGGGTACACATTCCAGCCGCAGACCAAGAACATCAGTCACAGAGCATCAACCAGAACTGAGAGAATGTCAGAGCAAACAAAATGCGATAAAGAACTGTGGCTGCTTCAGAAAGAGATCATCATAAACCAGGATTCCTTGCAATATTATCAAATACCAAACCAAATCCTGTCTGAACCCTTTAGTCTGCAAGAGGGATCACTCTCTCCACTTGTGGAAACCCCCAGGAGCACACAGCATGAGGACAAATGTTACCCGAAATTTGAAAACGGATCCAGAGACACATTCCCAAAGGACAGCTTTGAGAAGGAGAAACAAATATTGCCGGACATGCTGGGTAAATTCATCCACAGAGAAACCATTAGTAACTCTACCCCTTTCAAAGGAAGGCAATCCCTGGGGCCAAATGGCCTAAACCCTAAGCATGGGCAATGCCCTTCCAATGCTGTTGTAAACCCAAGCCACAATCCAGAGCTTAGGGACAGACCGGAACCTCTACCTGCAAAGCCAGCAAGCATCCACCTTATACACCTACCGGAAATGCTATAAATGAGAACATGGGATGTTTCAGACTGATGCACAGCTAGCTCAATATTCAGGCACAAAAGAATAAACAGAACAACAAAATTATCTGCAGCCTGGACACAGTGGCTGCAGCCCGACTCTCATTCCGCTTCACATAGCGTTGACTTTTTTCTCTGCTTAAATCTAACCTCCCTTTGCAGAACAAGGGAGATGCGTAGGTGGTGGGATGAAAGCTTCAGCCTTGCGCACATCACACACCGTTCAGTTACCCAGGGAGAAAACAAGCCGACAGGGAACTGTGCTTGAACAGAACAATCAGAAGACAGCCCCTTAAGACAGCATGGCAAGTGGTTTCCCAGGTGTGCGAACCTGCCAACCAACCGGCCAGTCTATGTGCCCGTGTTTTCCCCCACGCAATTCGAAACACCGAGGGCTCTGGCTTTCTCCACTGGATGACTACGCCTGACATCATTCTGCAAACAAAGCTGGCTGCAGAGATTTGATGGGAGGCAACCTCTGTAAGTGACTTGCAAAGCCCTCTGGCCTGGGGCTCCCTCTTACCTGTCGAGTCGGCCCCAGAAGCCAGGCCACTCTGCTCCCCAGCACTGACGAGCTGCAGGTCTGTGTACGAGGGGTCAAAACTAGGACTACTGGTGTCTTCAGAATGTGTGGTCCAGCTGCTCTCGGAGGGCAGAGGGCATCTCCCCAGGGAGTCGAAGGAAGGGCAGGTCCAGCAGGGCATGGTCAGTGATGTAGCTGGGGACAAACCAAAAGCATCCAGGGTAAACAGCTGCACTCTGCTCATCTTTAGCGCTTGTCTGACTTTGATGTTGCTCTGATCCCATGACACCTCAACCACCATGCAAGGCAAGGAAGGAGAGGGAGTGTCACTCCTGACACAGACAGGGAAAACTAATTGACCGAGACCCCACCAGCAAGTTGCGATCAAAACCGGTGCTATAACTAAGGTCTCAGGACCCTCAAGTAAAAATTAGCTCTTCAAAGAACATGTGCGATTTTAGGCCCTACTTGTATTTCTTCATCTTCTTTAAAATTTGTCTTGGAGTACAGTTGCTCCACAATGATGTGTTAGGTTCTGCTACACAGCAAATGAATCGGCCTTACACGCACATGTATCCCCCTGCTTTTGGATTTCCCTCCCAGTTAGGTCACCGCAGTGCATTAAGCAGAGTTCCTTGTGCTATCCAGTATGCTCCCCTCAGGTGTCTATTTCATACATTAGGCTGCACTTAGATTTCTAACCTAGGTTGCAGCTTCATTCAGATCCAACGTGCACGCACTTTCACCCTTACCCTTACATTTTCCTCCATTTTTAGTGGCGTGCCAACCATCTCAAGAAAACTCACCAACCTGCACTGCAAAATTAGAGCTAGATTGGGTTAAGGGCCAGGAACTTGAATATATATGTATTTGCCTAGGAATGCGATATGTGTCTGCTTGCTTGAGTTTGACTGTAACTGGAGTCTGTAGTCTGTTACAAATACAAATTGAGATCTACCAGGGCTGCTGACCTGCCGGACAATGAAAAATACCTTTAATGGGGAAGTGCACAGGATCTGGCTTTATCTCTGTAACCACACACCGAATTCACCAAAAACCATTTTGCAGAGTCCCTTGATGTTCCTAAGTTGTTTTTGCTCAATTGCCTGTCACATGGCTTCTCCATGGTGTTTCCTGAGAGGCTTACTGCAAGTTCATTGACAAATACTGAAAGCAAGTGCTGAAAAAACTGAGGACAGGGAAGGAAGAATGAAAAAGAAAGAAACGCAGCTTAATGTCTTTGACGTTCCCTGGCACTGCTGAACGCATCAGTGCTTCATTCCTTTCTATTGCTGAGCAGTCTTGCACGGTGTGGATGTACTACAGGTAGTCCACCATTCATCGGCCAAAGGACACCTGGGCTGTTTCCAGTCCTTGGCTCTTATAAATAAAGGTGCTATGAACATTCATGTACAGGTTTTTGTACAAACATAAGATTCAATTTCACTGGACAAACACCCAAGAGTACAATTTCTTAGATATATGGTAACTGCATGTTTAGTTTTATAAGAACCTACCAGTTTTCCAAAGATGCTGGACCATTTTACATTCCCATCAGCATACATGAACATCTCTTTATTTTCTTAACAGAGTCTTTGCAAAGCAAAAGTTTTACAAGTTTTACAAGTCTTTAACCAGCAAGAAAACAATATAGCATCTATAAAAGCAACACAAAATACGAAGCATCTGTAGTAATAAATTTAACAAAAGAGAGGAGATACTTGTAAAGTTAAGAGACCACAGAGAAGACCTACACAGATGGAGAGACTCTATGTCCATCGACTGAAAGAGCTGATGATGAAAAGATGTCTGTTGTTTTGTTGCTCAGTCGTGTCCAGCTCTTTGTGATCCGATGGACTGCAGCCCGCCAGGCCCCTCTGTCCTTGGAGTTTTCCAGGCAAGAATACCAGAGTGGGTTGCCACTCCTTTTTCCAGGGGATCTTCTCCACCCAGGGATTGAATCTGTGTCTCCTACTTTGGCAGGTGGATTCTTTACCACTGAGCCACCAGGGAAGCCCTTGTAAAGATGTTAATTCTCCCTAAACTGGATTATAGAATTTTGCACTCTCAGTCAAAATCCTGCTGCTGCTGCTAAGTTGCGTCAGTCGTGTCCGACTCTGTGCGACTCCATAAACAGCAGCCCACCAGGCTCCCCCGTCCCTGGGATTCTCCAAGCAAGAACACTGGAGTGGGTTGCCATTTCCTTCTCCAATTCATGGCTTTTTTCCCCTCCTAGTAAGCAGAATCACACAATTTAGATATGAATGAAATAAAAATTTTAATAATATAAATGCATTTTAAAATACACATTAAAATAAATAAAATGATAGAAATAACAGAAAAAATGCGACTATAAGAAAAAAATGAAATTAGACTCCAACTTCACACTATACAGAAAAATCAGTTCTAAGTGGGCTGAATGTCGAAGTGTGAAAGCCTACATAAGATGTTCTTCAGAAGGCATATATTGGTTGGCCAAAAAGATCTATTACAGCTTATGGAAAAATCCAGTGGACGGTTCTGCCAACCAAACAGCTTAATGTGGTCATGATTTCGGAGGTAGTGAAAGATTTTCTTTACCGAGAACAAGAAAGCACCAAGCATAAAAGAAAAATAAACAAATTTCATATTATTAAAAGTAAGAACTTATTTTCACTAAAAGTCACCATAAAGAGTAAAAGGGGGCTTCCCCAAAGGCTCAGCAGGTAAAGAATCTGCCTGCAATGCAGGAGACACAGGAGACTCGGGTTCAATCCCTGGGTTGGGAAGATCCCCTGGAGAAGGAAATGGCAACCCACCCCAGTATTCTTACCTGGGAAATCCCAGGACAGAGGAACCTGGCAGGCTACAGTCCATAGGGTCACAGAACAGTCGAAATGACTGAGCTACTAAGCACACACAAAGAGTAAAAAGACTACCCACAGGGTGGGAGATAACATCTGCCACACATTGTGTCCACAAGGAACTCCTAGAAATCAGCAAGAAAAAGGGAAATGCCATCAAAAAATACTCTCAAATAGGCATTTTATGAAAGGAAAAAACTAAATGGAAAAAAAAGAAAAAAAAAAAAAAAAAAAAAAAAACCAAACTCAACCCCATTAGTAATCTAGGAAATGCAGATTAAAACCACATGAGCTATCATTGGTCTTCGCCCTTCCCTTCCTCCCTGCCTCCCGTGACAAAAATAAAACGTGACTGTCCCGGTGTAGTCAGGGCAGTGGAGCCAGGGCAGCTGTTCTGTGTGGCCGATAGGAAGGTAAACTGGAAGCACCGCAGACAACGGGCTGCTGTTAAAGTCATCTGATCAGTGGAAGATAAACACGCTGCAGCACAGCAGTTCTCCTCGGATGTTTTTAAACACGAGAACCAGTTGCACTTGCACGTGTTCACTAGGATGGGAAGGCTCATTGAAAAGGCAAAACGCATGCTCACAGAAACACATTCCTAATTGCCCCAAAGTGGAATAACTCCAATATCCATCACACAGCACGGTAAATGAACTGTGGAATATTGCTAAGATGGAATGGGCTTCCCTGGTGGCTCGGCTGGTAAAGAATCTGCCGGCAGTGCAGGAGACCCCAGTTCGATTTCTGGGTTGGGAAGATCCGCTGGAGAAGGGATAGGCGACCCACTCCAATATTCTTGGGCTTCCCCTACGGCTCAGCTGGTAAAGAATTCACCCACAATTCGGGAGACCTGGACTTGATCCCTGGGTTGGGAAGATTCCCTGGAGGAGGGCATAGCAACCCACTCCTGTATTCTGGCCTGGAGAATGCCATGGACTGTATAGTCCCTGGGGTCATAAAGAGTCAGGCACAACTGAGAGACTTCCACTTTCACTAAGATGGAATACACTGCAATAAACACTATACCTCCAGGTAATGAAACGGTAAAACCTCATAAATAAAGTGTAAAAGGAGTCGGCCACAGAATAATACATACAGTATTATTCCACTTACATAAGGTTCACAAACAGATGAAATGCAATTCTATCATTTGAGATGCATGTGTAGGAAAGCTGTTAGCAAAAGTAGAGCAGTTATAACAAAACCCAGGGAGAGGGTGACAGAGGAGAGAGGGAAGTGGATGTCTAGAAAGAGGATGTCATGATCAGCGGGGAAACAGAGGGCTTCTGAGTGATGACAGTGTTCTATTTATTATTAAACTGGGTGGTGGGTTGTACTGTCGCCCTTTGTAATTTAATACACACTGTAAATGTGATCCTTAGTGTTTACTCAGTAGTTAATAAAGCTTATTAAAGCCACATATCAAAAGACTATTCAAGAAAGGAATTTATTTTAACTATTTGTATTTTCACATTAGCTCTTATTTATTTATTTATTTATTTAGCTGCGCCAGGTCTTCGCTGTGGCACACGGAATCTTTAGGTGCAGCATTTGAACTTCTTTTAGTTCAAATCTAGTTCCCTGACCAGGGATCAAACCCAGCTCCCCTGCAGTGGGAGTGCAGAGCCTTACCACTGGACTACTAGGGAACTCTCCAGATATAGCTTCTTACATTTGTTAGCTAACACTCTCAAATTTCCCTCGAAAGAAAAACTAAGAACAATAAAGCTTGGAGAAGACTCTTGAGAGTCCCCTGGACTGTAAGGAGATCAAACCAGTCAATCCTAAAGGAAATCAACCCTGAATATTCATTGGAAGGACTGATGCTGAAGCTGCAACTCCAATCTTTGGCCACCTGCTGCAAAGAGCCGACTCATTGGAAAAGACCCTGATGCTGGGAAAGACTGAAGGCAGGAGGAGAAGAGGCCTCAGAGGATGAGATGGCTGGATGGCATCACAGACTCAATGGATATGAATTTGAGCAAACTCCAGGAGATGGTGGAGAACAGAGGAGCCTGGCGTGCTGCAGTCCGTGCGGTCATGAAGAGTCAGACACGACTGAGCGACTGAACAACAAAAATCAAAATAGCTGGGAGAGGCGATGTCTCTACATCCTACCATCTGTTCTCATTTGATCACATACACTTTATTTATCAGCTTAGCAAATTTGAATATATCATGGTATTTAGTTTCTGGATTGAATATCCTCAGGCCACAAGATCAGTTGAACAGTAAGAGAAAGTTCTCAGTCTGGAGTTGACTCTTCTCCCAGAGGAAGACAAGACCTCTGACAGCCAGGCCGGTGAGCAGCAGGTTGCTGTCATCATGATGCTTCCCATCTGATCCACAAGGAATACAGAGAAACAAAGACAGAAATCTGCCTTCTCTCCTTTCCTGTGAGGTTGTATGTAAGGACTCTGGGTCCAGACTGTCTGCTGCACACAGCCCTGTAGCCTGGGGCAAGTTACTCAATACATCTGTTCTGTGTTTTCATCTGTAAAATGGAGCAGAAAACAGGGCCCCTCTCAAACAGATTAGGCTAATACTGACGAAGCACTTGGCAAAAGGCTTGGCACAAACGAAGTACTCCAAAAGGGTGGTTAGTCGCTCAGTCTTGTCTGACTCTGCGACCCCGTGGACTGTAGCCCGCCAAGCTCCTCTACCACAGAATTCTTGAGGCAAGAATACTAAGTGGGTTGCCATTCCCTTCTCCAGGAGATCTTCCGTACCCAGGGATTGAACCCAGGTCTCTTGCATTGCAGATGGATTCTGTACTGTCTGAGCCACCAGGGAAGCCCCAAACAGGGTTAAGTGGTAGTTGCTACTTCCAGACATAAACTTATATCCAAATCTACTTGAAATCTTG
The DNA here is from genome assembly GCA_006408695.1 of Aepyceros melampus. NCBI lineage: Eukaryota > Metazoa > Chordata > Mammalia > Artiodactyla > Bovidae > Aepyceros > Aepyceros melampus. The sequence goes on along the minus strand of SJXQ01008563.1, from coordinate 355,000 downwards.
ACTGACATCTCTACAAGTTGGAAACCAAGTTCCTCTTCTCCCTTCCACACCAGCTCCTTCTCTCTTTCCGATGTTCAGAAGGACATCTTGATTCTTCTCACCTTTGGTCCCTCACAGCTTCCGTTAATGCTACCTTCAAAGGACACTTGGAATCCAATCACTTCCCACCAGACGGTAGCTTCCCACCAAGCTATCACCCCAACCCCAGACCCCATCCTCTCCGGGGTCATCCCAGTGGCTGTCCTTGGTCTCCCCTCTTCCGCATTTACCCTCCTCCTCAGTCTGTTCTCCACATAGCAGCCCCCCAGTGTGAACAGAATCAGCTGTTTGTGCAAGCCTAGGGCGCTCACGCCACATCTCGGGTACAACATCCCCCCCCCACACACAGCTTTCCTCCTCGCCCACAGTCAAGGTCCACGTCCTCACTGTGCCCTTAAAAACCTACACCATCCGAGACCACACAATTTCTCTGACTCGCCACCTTCTCGAACTTCTCCCCCATTCATTCCACTTGAATCACACAGCACAAACAGGGTCCCATCGCTTGTTGTTCCTTCCTCCTAGAAGACTCCTTCCCCAGTTTCTGCAAGGCTCAGGCCTCACTTCCCTCAAGTCTTCATGCCAAAGCTACTGCGCAGAGTGGCTCCCGGACCTTCGGTAAGTTTCATATCATCTCTCACCCTTCTCCCTTTCTTTGCCTCGTTTTTCTCCTCTTCCCACTGAACATGTTATCTGACACACATTCATCTACTTCTCGATCCAGTTTCTGCTGTGGCTTCCCCCAGCAGAATGGATGAGGCAGGACTTCCCACTGCATCCCCAGGGATGCAGCAGTGGGGGCTCAAACTCCATTGGTTGAATAAATAATAAACAAGTTGTCAGGGCTTCCTTGATGGCTGAGCAGGTAAATAATCTGCCTTGCAATGCAGGAAATGCAGGAGAGGCGGGTTCGATCCTTGGGTAAGGAACATTCCCTGTAGAAGGGAATGGCAACCCACTTCAGTATTTTTGCCTAGGAAATCCCATGGACAGAGGCGCCTGTGGACTACAGTTCATGGAGTCCAAAAAAGTCAGCCACGATTGAACAGGGCACAACAACAGCTTATCAGCTGAAACAATTCATACAGCAAATACTCTTCTCTCTTTTTATCCCCTGGGATCCTGAGCAGACTGAAATTTCAAATACTTATATACACTTTGATGTCATGTCCTTTATTTATACTTTAATGTTTACTCAGTTCAGTTCAGTCGCTTAGTGAACTGACTTTTTGCAACCCCATGGGCTGCAGTACACCAGGCCTCCCTGTCCACCACAAACTCCTAGAGTTTACCCAAACTCATATCCATTGAGTCAGTGATGCCATCCAATCATCTCATCCTCTGGTGTCCTCTTCTTCTCCTGCCTTCAGTCTTTCCCAGGATCAGGGTCTTTTCCAATGAGTCCGTTCTTCAAATCAGGTGGCCAAAGTATTGGAGTTTCAGCTTCAACATCAGTCCTTCCAGTGAATATTCAGGACTGATTTCCTTTAGGATGGACCGGTTGGATCTCCTTGCAGTCCAAGGGACTCTCAAGAGTCTTCTCCAACACCACAGTTCAAAAGCATCAATTCTTTGGTGCTCAGCTTTCTTTATGGTCCAATTCTCATATCCATACATGACTACTGGAAAAACCATAGCTTTGACTAGACAGACCTTTGTTGGCAAAGTAATGTCTCCTCTTTTTAAAATGCTGTCTAGGTTGGTCATAGCTTTTTTCTTCCAAGGAAAAAGCATCTTTTAATTTCATGGCTGCAGTCACCATCTGCAGTGATTTTGGAGCCCCCCCCAAAAAAGTCCCTCACTGTTTCCATTGTTTCCCCATCTATTTGCATGAAGTGATGAGATCAGATGCCATGTTCTTAGTTTTCTGAATGTTGAGTTTTAAGACAGCTTTTAAACTCTCCTCTTTCACTTTCATCAGAGGCTCCTTAGTTCCTCTTCACTTTCTGCCATAAGGGTGGTGTCATCTGCATATCTGAGGTTATTGATATTTCTCCCGGCAATCTTGATTCCAGCTTGTGCTTAATTCAGCCTGGCATTTTGCATGATGTAGTCTGCATATAAGTTAAATAAGCAGGGTGACAATATACAGCCTTGACGTACTCATTTCCCAATTTGGAACCAGTCTGTTGTTCCATGTCCAGTTCTAACTGTTGCCTCCTGACCTGCACACAGATTTCTCAGGAGGCAGGTCAGGTGGTCTGGTATTCCCATCTCTCTCAGAATTTTCCACAGTTTATTGTGATCCACACAGTCAAAGGCTTTATTGTAGTCAATAAAGCAGATGTTTTTCTGGAATTCTCTTGCTTTTTCTATGATCCAGTGGATGTTGACAATTTGATCTCTGGTTCCTCTGCCTTTCCTAAAACCAGCTTGAACATCTGAAAGTTCATGGTTCACAGACTCTTGAAGCCTGGCTTGGAGAACTTTGAGCATTACTTTGCTACCATGTGAGATGAGTGCAATTGTGCGGTAGTTTGAGCATTCCTTGGCATTGCCTTTCTTTGTGATCAGAATGAAGACTCACCTTTTCCAGTCCTGCAGCCACTGCTGGGTTTTCCAGATTTGCTGGCATATTGAGTGCAGCACTTCCACAGCATCATCTTTTAGGACTTGACATAACTCAACTGGAATTCCATCACCTCCACTAGCTTTGTTTGTAGTGATGCTTTCAAAGGCCTACTTGACTTCACATTCCAGGATGTCTGGCTCTAGGTGAATGATCACAATACTGTGGTTATCTGGGTCATGAAGATCTTTTTTGTACAGTTCTTCTGTGTATTCTTGCCACCTCTTCTTAGTATCTTCTACTTCTGTTAGGTCCAGACCATTTCTGTCCTTTATTGTGCCCTCTTTACATGAAATATTCTCTTGGTATCTCTAATTTTCTTGAAGAGATCTCTAGTCTTTCCCATTCTATTGTTTTCCTCTATTTCTTTGCACTGATCACTGAGGAAGTGTTTCTTATCTCTCCTTGCTATTCTTTGGAACTCTGAATTCAAATGGCTATATCTTTCCTTTTCTCCTTTGCCTTTCACTTCTCTTCTTTTCTCAGCCATTTGTAAGTCCTTGTCAGACAACCATTTTGCCTTTTTGCATCGCTTTTTCTCAGGGATGGTCTTGATCCCTGACTCCTGTACAATGTAACAAACCTCCATCCATAATTCTTCAGGTACTCTGTCTATCAGATATAATCCCTTGAATCTATTTCTGACCTCCACTGTATAATCATAAGGGAATTGATTTAGGTCATACCTGAATGGTCTAGCGGTTTTCCCTACTTTCTTCAATTTCAGTCTGAATTTGGCAATAAGGAGTTCATGATCTGAGCCACAGTCAGCTCCCAGTCTTGTTTTTGCTGACTGTATGGAGCTTCTCCACCTTTGGCTGCAAAGAATATAATCAGTCTGATTTCGGTGTTGACCATGTGTAGAGTCTTCTCTTGTGTTGTTGGAAGAGGGTGTTTGCTATGACCAGTGTGTTCTCTTGGCAAAATTCTGTTAGCTTTTGCCCTGTTTCATTTTGTACTTCAAGGCCAAATTTGCAAGTTACTCCAGGTCTCTCTTGACTTCCTACTTTTGCATTCCAGTCCCCTATGATGAAAAGGGCATCTTTTTTGGTTGTTAGTTCTAGAAGGTCCTATAGATCTTCATAGAACTGTTAAACTTCAGCTTCTTCAGCATTACTGGTTGGGGCATAGACTTGGATTACCATAATATTGAATGGTTTGCCTTGGAAACAAATAGAGATCATTCTGTTGTTTTTGAGATTGCATCCAAGTACTGCATTTCAGACTCTTCTGTTGACTGTAAGGGCTACTCCATTTCTTCTGAGGGATTCCTGCCTGCAGTAGTAGATATAATGGTCATCTGATTAAATTCTCCCATTCCAGTCCATTTTAGTTCACTGATTCCTAAAATGTCAGTGTTCACTCTTGCCATCTCCTGTTTGACCACTTCCAATTTACCTTGATTCATGGACCTAACATTCCAGGTTCCTATACAATGTTGCTCTTTACAGCATTGGACTTTACTTCTATCACCAGTCACATCCACAACTGGGTGTTGTTTTTGCTTTGGCTCCATCTCTTCATTCTTTCTGGAGTTATTTCTCCACTGATCTCCAGTAGCATATTGGGCACCTACTGACCTGGGGAGTTCATCTTTCAGTGTCCTATCATTTTGGCTTTTCATACTGTTCATGGGGTTCTCAAGGCAAGATGACTTAAGTGGTTTGCCAGTCCCTTCTCCAGTGGACCATGTTTTGTCAGAACTCTCCACCATGACCCATCCATCTTGGGTGGCCCTATACAGCATGGCTCATAGTTTCATAGAGTTAAACAAAGCTGTGGTCCATGTGATCAGTTTCTAGAATTGCCATAACAAGGTACCACAAACTCCACTGCTTAAACAACAGGAATCAGTTGTCTCTCTCACATTGTTCTGGAGGCAAGAAGTCAGCAAAACTGGTTCTTTCTGTGTGCTGGGGGGGAAGGCTCTGTTCCAGACCTCCCTCTTCGACTTATAGATGGTCCTCTTCTCTGTGCATCTCTTCAGATGACAAACTCCTCACTTTTGTGCATGTCTCCAAATTTCCCCTTTCCATTAAGTCACCTTTATTCCCCTTTCATCTGATATTCCTTGTCCTGGGTTGCATTCTCCAGAAGCAGCTGCTGAGATGGTATTAAGAGTTTGATATGTGTCTTAGAGAGTAATACCTTCAATGTTTTTTTCTGCTCGTCATCCTCTGAAATTTGAAGGCAGCCTGGACAGAGATGCCAGGTGAGGAGACCCGAGGTTACCCCTGCTAGAGTCTTCCACTTTCTGCTTCTAGTTAGATGTTCACTGCTGCTGCTGCTAAGTCACTTCAGTTGTGTCCGACTCTGTGCGACTCCAAGAAAACTAGGGCTAAATGATTTCTCCAATGTTATAAACATGGTCATCCATGAATATAAAAATAGATCTCATTTAACTCTTCATTTGTGGCTTTCACAGCTTGAGATACAAAGCAGTGGCCGCAGGACGGGTTCAGAGAAGCTTTGGCTCACCCCAGAAGGCTTCATGGGAAATAGACTGCCAGACTGTTAGGTAATCTCAGCTTGGGGAGAAGAGGGACTGTGTCCAACTTTCTCATAATTGCATTCCCAGCACCTAAATATGCTTTGCATGAATGAACTGGTTAATTGATACATGCTTAGGCAGCTGATTGTGTTCTGTGTCCCAGACTGAGGGTGAGGGTGAGATGGGTCACATGGCCCCCTGGGTGAGCTGGCATATTCTCTGGAAGAGGAGAACATTGGGCTTTTAATACAGTGTGTACATGTTATGCTGGGTGTACATGTAATACGTGTGTATGTGCATAAATGTCAGTGTATATGTTTTGTGTATATGTGTAAATGTGTATCACTATGTGTATGAGTACACATTATCTGTACATGCTATGTGATTTTGGAGCCCCCCAAAATAAAGTCTGACACTGTTTCCACTGTTTCCCCATCTATTTCCCATGAAGTGATGGGACCGGATGCCATGATCTTAGTTTTCTGAATGTTGAGCTTTAAGCCAACTTTTTACTCTCCTCTTTCACTTTCATCAAGAGGCTTTGGAGTTCCTCTTCACTTTCTGCCATAAGGGTGGTGTCATCTGCATATCTGAGGTTATTGATATTTCTCCCAGCAATCTTGATTCCAGCTTGTGCTTCTTCCAGTCCAGCATTTCTCATGATGTACTCTGCATAGAAGTTCAATAAGCAGGGTGACAATATACAGCCTTGACGTACTCCTTTTCCTATTTGGAACCAGTTTGTTGTTCCATGTCCAGTTCTAACTGTTGCTTCCTGACCTGCATACAGATTTCTCAAGAGGCATGTCAGGTGCTCTGGTATTCTCATCTCTTGAAGAATTTTCCAGTTTATTGTGTCCACACAGTCAAAGGCTTTGGCATAGTCAATAAAGCAGAAATAGATGTTTTTCTGGAACTCTCTTGCTTTTTCCATGATCCAGAGAATGTTGGCAATTTATCTCTGGTTCCTCCGCCTTGAACCAGCTTGAACATCTGGAAGTTCACAGTTCACATATTGCTGAGCCTGGCTTGGAGAATTTTGAGCACTACTTTACTAGCATGTGAGATGAGTGCAATTGATGGTGATTGCAGCCATGAAATTAAAAGACACTTACTCCTTGGAAGGAAAGTTATGACCAACCTAGATAGCATGTTCAAAAGCAGAGACATTACTTTGCCAACAAAGGTCCATCTAGTCAAGGCCATGGTTTTTCCAGTGGTGATGTATGGTTGTGAGACTTGGACTGTGAAGAAATTTGAGTGCCGAAGAACCGATGCTTTTGAACTGTGGTGTTGGAGAAGACTCTTGAGAGTCCCTTGGACTGCAAAGAGATCCAACCAGTCCATTCTGAAGGAGATCAGTCCTGGGTGTTCATTGGAAGGACTGATGCTGAGGCTGAAACGCCAATACTTTGGCTACCTCATGCGAAGTGCTGACTCATTGGAAAAGACTCTGATGCTGGGAGGGATTTGGGGCAGAAGGAGAAGGGGATGACAGAGGATGAGATGGCTGGATGGCATCACTGACTCTATGGACACGAGTTTGAGTGAACTCTGGGATTTGGTGATAGACAGGGAGGCCTGGCGTGCTGCAGTTCACTGGGTGACAAAGAGTCGGACACGACTGAGCGACTGGACTGAACTGATGTCTGTGCATCTATGTGTACGTATGTGGTAGGTGGATATACACACTGTGTGCACAACAATGGGAAAGCAAACAACTGATGATAACAAAATAAAAAAATCCCTTTCCTGTGATTTACCGAAGAGGCCATCATTCAAGTTCTACCTACCAGCTCATTACCCACATAAACAGGAGTCCTTCTGCAGCAGATTTCATGTCCACCTTTCCCCTTTTCCTTCATTTATCCAATAAACAAAAGAAGGCGCCTACTAAGTTCCATGGACCATGTTCTGGGATAAAGAGTAAATGAGACAAAGTCCCTTTTCTCTGGTGGGGAAGACATTAAACACATAAGCACACAGCTTAATTTCAGGTATCACCTTTTCGTTCATTAATCCAGCAAATACAAAGGGGGCACCTACTAAGTTCCAGGTACCGTATTCTGGAATAAAGTGTAAATGAGACAAAGTCCCTTTTCTCTAGTGGGGAAGACAGTAAACACTTAAGCACACAGCCTAATTTCAGGTCGAGACATATAGGGGCCTTCCCTGGTGGTCCAGGGGTTAAGAATCCACCTGCCAAGGCAGGGGACATGGGCTTGATCCCTGGTCTGGGAAGTTCCCTCATGGTCTGGGGCAACTCAGCCCGCGTGCCACAGCCTCTGCGGCCAGCTGGTCTCCACAGCGCGAGAGAGACCGAAAGAGAAGCGCGCAGACCGCCACCAGAGAAAGCCGGCGCGACTACAGGGCCCGGCCAACAAAGGGACAAATACAGACTTAACGAAAGGCAAACGAAAGGCTGAAGAAGCAGAGAGCGGCTGGAGGGCGGTGGTGCTGAGCAGAGCTCGGAGAGAACGTGGAGAGAGAGTCAAAGGCTGAGGGAGCAGAAAGGCAGTCTCGGGAGCGGGAGCGGCGGCCACCAGAGCAGAGCGGAGTCCTGTGGGGACGGGCAGGCCCTGAGGGAGACGGGCTCGGTTAATAAAATTCATTCCTGAGAGCGTCCTGGGTCTGCGGTGGAGCCCCAGAAGGTCATGAATTACCTTTACAAGCAGAGGAGAACCACGCAGGGGATTAAAAGCAAGCAAGACCAGGAGCAGAAATACATGCAAGCCTTGTGGGGCGCCTGGCCTCCACAGTCACCAAGCGGCTGGGATCTTACTCCACCCCGCCCACCACTCTCCCCCAGCAGCCAGACTGAACAACCCCACAGAAAGCAACCGCTGGGCTCCTCCTCTGCAGCACTCTCAGCTGCCTCCCTCTTACATGGCTGACATCATCCTGGTCCTCCCCCAAACAAGTGGGTCTTTCTCTGGTCAGACAGAGATAGCTTCCCTCTGCACCCCCAGACACAATGGGAAGGCCTCAGTCCAAGCTCTGAGGGAAGATATTTGAAGGACAGGGGAAACAAAGGTCCCGGAAATCAAGGGTTGTTTTTTTTTATGTTTGTAATTATGCATATCCTGCAGGATCCGCATAATGGGTCCAATTCAGCCTCGTGGCCTTGGCCTTGCCACAAAATCGCTGTGTCCCTGAACGAAGGTCAGTGCACAACATGATGAGTGAACAGGAAGCCTCCTGCGGATAATAGCGACTTAATTTTTTTCTTTTTTTTTTAAATTTCGGGGATGAACTTTGCTCTTTCAACTTGCCTGCATTCATTTGCAAATGTATTCTAAGCACACCCACACACTTGAAAATGCACATTGGCTGTGTCTCTGAGACAATCTGTGTAACAATTTTAGGTGACAGCGAAGCTGACGTCTACATTCCTCCTGGTGTGTGGTACAATTTAGAAGTCTGAGGAGGCAAAACACTAAGTTAGGAAAATTCTGTGCAACTAGCCCACCTCAGAAACACTACTGCTAAAGCACAACATGGGGATAAAACACACCCGGGTGTAGATCCATTTTCAAAAATATTTCTTTGAGAGAAAAACATAAAGATTCCATTTTGATTTGAAGAGATCCATCAGAATCTTTTTTTTTTTTTTTAAAGCACTTTGGTTCTTCTCATTGTTGAACAGAATATCTATGCATTTACTTCAGAGTTCAACAAATGAGTTTGCAATTAAGTCTTTTTTTTTTTTTTTGACATTTTTCACCATGTAATTCAGACTGATCACACAGCATTTTCAAACCGGAACAATATTTCCAACATGTGAACAGTATTCCTATGCTAATTTAAGTCCAAAGTGTAAGTGTTCCACGGGCTTCCCTTGTGGCTCACCTGATGAGGAATCTGGCTGCAATGCAGGAGACCTGGGTTCGATCCCTGGGTTGGGAAGATCCCCTGGAGAAAGGAAGGCTACCCACTCCAGTATACTGGCCTGGAGAATTCCACAGACTGTAGTCCATGGGGTCACAAAGAGTTGGACACGACTGAGAAACTTTCACTTTAAAGTGTTCGACATTCAGTTCAGTTCAGTCACCCCAGTCGGTGTCTGACTCTTTGCAATGCCATGGACTGCACACCAGGCTTCCCTGTCCATCATCAACTCCCAGAGCTTGCTCAAACTCACGTCCATTGAGTTGGTGATGCCATCCAACCATCTCATCCTCTGCAGTCCCCTTATCCTCCCACCATCAGTTTTTCTCACCATCAGGGTCTTTTCCAATGAATCAGTTCTTCACCTCAGGTGGCCAAAGTATTGGAGTTTCAGCTTCAGCATCAGTCCTTCCAGTGAATATTCAGGACTGATTTCCTTTAGGATAGACAGATTGGATCTCCTTGCAGTCCAAGGGATTCTCAAGAGTCTTCTCCAACACCACTGTTCAAAAGCATCACTTCTTCTGCACTCAGCTTTCTTTATGGTCCAACTCTCACATCCAAACATGACTGCTGCTACTGCAGCTGCTGCTAAGTTGCTTCAGTCGTGTCCAACTCTTAGTGACCCCATGGACTGGAGCCTACCAGGCTCTTCTGTCCATGGGATTTTCCAGGCAAGAGTACTGGAGTTGGGTGCCACTGCCTTCTCCATCCAAACATGACTACTGGACATTAAATGTTCTAATAAAAAATCTAAAGAGAATATATTGAAAGTTAAAGAGGAGAGTGAAAAAGCTGGCTTAAAGCTCAACATTCAGAAAACTAAGATCATGGCATCCAGTCTATCACTTCATGGCAAATAGATGGGGAAACAGTGTAAACAGTGTCAGACTTTATTTTGAGGGGCTCCAAAATGATTGCAGATGGTGACTGCAGCCATGAAATTAAAAGACACTTACTCTCTGGAAGAAAAGTTATGATCAACCTAGACAGCATATTAAAAAGCAGAGACATTACTTTGCCAACAAAGGTCCGTCTAGTCAAGGCTGTGGTTTTTCCAGTAGTCATGTATGGATGTGAGAGTTGGACTATAAAGAAAGCTGAGCACCGAAGAACTGATGCTTTTGAACTGTGATGTTGGATAAGATTCTTGACAGTCCCTGGGACTGCAAGGAGATCCAACCAGTCCATCCTAAAGGAGATCAGTCCTGGGTGTTCATTGGAAGAACTGATGTTGAAGCTGAAACTCCAATACTTTGGCCACCTCATACGAAGAGCTGACTCATCTGAAAAGACTCTGATGATGAAAAAGATTGAAGGCGGGAGGAGAAGGGGAAAACAGAGGATGAGATGGTTGGATGGCATCATCGACTCAAGGGACATGAGTTTGAGTGCCGGGGGCCAGCGTGAGGAACTCCGCCCATGGCAAAGGTCATGAGGAAGGAGGCTTGGCATACGCAAAGGCGTGATCAAGTCTCAGGAAACCCCCTCTTCCCGAGCATCTACCCCCAAAACCAAGAGTCTGTTTTATGCTCTCACCTACACCTCTGACTTTACGGGGGGCTCTCCCCCATAACCATTTCTCTCGGAGAAGGAGTTAACTTGCAGCTCCAGTTGATAAAATTCCTGGGCGTGACAAGGGTGTTTCAGCTTACGGACTCCTCTGAAGGTTATCTAGCCTGCCTGTATAGGTTCGTCCGGCCAAATGTGATTACTTACAGCCTCCCAACAGCGAGAGGCACGAGATGTTTTAGACTTACTAAAGGCAGATTCTTTGGGGAAGTTAGAATTTATTAGTATAGTGGATTGATTAGGAATTGTATTGGTGAAGGGTTTTTCATTTGTTGTGCCAATAATTGCTTCTAATTCTCTGCCCTTATAATGAATATAACTAGCATATAAGAGAAATAAGTATTAACCTTTAAGATTAATCATGTTAACCTTGGGTTAGATAAAGTCCTTTCTTGATTGTAACTCATTATACCTTTACTCTATAGGAATGTACCTTTATCTGGAGGGTGGTGCCTGGTTTAAGAAAAAACACCCTTGGAAAAAATGAGTTTTTTGGTTATCAGAAAGAGAGGGTCATGAAGTGTTATCAGGCCTCATGGCCAGAAGATGATGTGAAACCCCTAAGACCTTTTTTTATGTAAAGCACCCGATTTTGATAAAGGTCAGGACTGCTGACCCCCGCGTGACTTTGTATTCATCCCTATGTGTAACAAAAGGTATATAAGCAAATCTGAAAATAAAGAAAACGGACCAGTTTCCGGAAAGACTGATTCCCCCATGTCGTTCTTTCTCGTCCTCCGTATTTCTGGCTGATTCCCATCTGGAGCACGGGTGCCCGCCACGTCTGCTTACTTGCCCTGGCTTTCAAGTCCATGCGAAAAGGTGCCCAAGGAGGGGCACCTTTCGATGTTTAAGTGGCGCCGGTGGCCCAGCGTAGATGGTGCAAATTCCTTGTCTTGGAATTTTATTGGTATCCCGTGTAAACCAAGTTATTCAGCCTCTTTCTCTCCTCTAATACCTCTTGCTATTTTCTGGCTGAATTCCCGTCTGGCACTTGGGTCCTCACCAAGCCTACTAACTCTGCCTGGGCTTCTAAGATCGGACCAGGGAGGCCTCAGTGCCTCCTCTCCTTCGGGAGAACGGAAAGACGCCTGCGGCCTACGTAGGTGGTGATTGGCATCCCATGTAAGCCAAGTTATTCAGCCCCTTTTTCTGCTAATTTCCTAATCTCTCTATCTGTAATTAAATAAGTTCTTTCCTAGTACGCCGACTCTGTCTCCACCTTCGAATCACCCTGGATCCACCGGGGCTGGACCCCGGCAATTAGCAAACTCATAAATGCTTTGGCAACAGTTTAAATCCTAACCTTATTTTGCTGTTGCATTCATATTTATTTCCAATACTTGAGACATTTAAGGTACTCAGGGATACGGGCCTTGATTTCTAGTCTACTAAAAGAGTGCTCTAAATTTCACAAGACTGGTATTCTGCACCCCCAAACCAAACTCCCTCAGAAGAGATTGCTGCAAATCTACTCCATGATTCTCATTCTTTTTAGCTTACAATACAAATAACTCATTTTTTGCAACCTATGTCTTATAATTGGAGAAGGAAATGGCAACCCACTCCAGCACTCTTGCCTGGAGAATCCCATGATAAAGCAGTGCTGAAAAATTAAATAGAAGAATGTTCAGTTGCCATATAGGCTATGAAAATGATTTGCTGGTGGTGATTTTTAAGCTTGATTCTAAATAGATTTATGAAGAATGGCACTTGGAAGATGTTCAAATTTTGCTACTTAAGGTATCTTGAAATTATAGGTTCACTCCCTAAAATTCAAAAAGTGTAGAGCTTAGGCTCTTAAGGGTATGGCAATGATAGACACTTTCATAGTCATTTCTAAAAAGCAACACTTCATAGTTATCTGTCTCCAATGATTCTCTAATATACATGTAGAAGGAAGGTTCCAAATAGGAAAACGAGTATGTCAAGGCTGTATATTGTCACCCTGCTTATTTAACTTATATGCAGAGTACATCATGAGAAACGCTGGGCTGGAAGAAGCACAAGCTGGAATCAAGATTGCCGGGAGAAGTATCAATAACCTCAGATATGCAGATGACACCACCCTTATGGCAGAAAGTGAAGAGGAACTAAAAAGCCTCTTGATGAAAGTGAAAGAGGATTAATTAAAAAAAAAAAAAGTGAAAGAGGAGAGTGAAAAAGTTGGCTTAAACTCAACATTCAGAAAACTAAGACCATGGCATCTGATCCCATCACTTCATGGGAAATAGATGGGGAAACAGTGGAAAGAAACAGTGTCAGACTATTTTTTTGGGCTCCAAAATCACTGCAGATGGTGACTGCAGACATGAAATTAAAAGATGCTTACTCCTTGGAAGGAAAGTTATGACCAACCTAGACAGCATATTCAAAAGCAGAGACATTACTTTGCCAACAAAGGTCCATCTAGTCAAGGCTATGGTTTTTCCAGTGGTCATGTATGGATGTGAGAGTTGGACAGTGAAGAAAGCTGAGCACCGAAGAATTAAAGCTTTTGAACTGTGGTGGTGGAGAAGACTCTTGAGAGTCCCTTGGACTGCAAGGAGATCCAACCAGTGCATCCTGAAGGAGATCAGCCCTGGGTGTTCTTTGGAAGGAATGATGCTAAAACTGAAGCTCCAGTACTTTGGCTACCTCATATTAAGAGTTGACTCATTGGAAAAGACTCTTGATGCTGGAAAGGATTGGGGGCAGGAGGAGAAGGGGACGATAGAGGATGAGATGGCTGGATGGCATCACCAACTCGATGGACATGAGTTTGAGTGAACTCTGGGAGTTGGTGATGGACAGGGAGCCTGGCGTGCTGCAATTCATGGGGTCACAAAGAGTTGGACACGACTGAGTAACTGGACTGAGAAGGAAGGCAACAGAAAACCAAGAATAAAAATAGCTGAGCTCTCCACAATTGGGCTTCCTGTTTACTTTCGCTGTTCAAAGAAAAGAGGAGACACCATCTTGCAATAGAGGCTTCACAGACAACTGGGCCTCTCCAGAGACAGTTGGCATTTGATGCCCCATATCTCTTAGTTCTTGTTGCCAATGGTCAGCCTGGAGATGGTGGTGAAATGGGAACAATTAATCTGTAGATTAATTAATCTGTAAAAATGGCTTACTGCTCTGTATTTTCTTGGACACTGCTAACTGCTTTCTGGATGTTTTTACACTTTTCCTCCAAATCACAGGATCTCTCCTCCCAAAGACTGATTAACTGGTAAAGTTCCTGTGAATGTATTCTCTTTGCTTTCTTCATGTCTTCAGTTAAATTTTCACACAGCTTCTGTGATTCAGCCAAGGAAGAAACTGTATTTTCTTTTAGTTATGTAGATTGTTACACAGAGTACTAAGAAAGCCATCCATTTCCTTCTGATTTTCTATCTTATTAGCTACAATAGACAAAGTCTTGAAAATATTGTTCAGTTGACTACTGATTTCCAGGATAGATGCCACAGTGGGGGATAAAGATGTTCCCAGTGAACTGAGGAGGTCAGCAATCAATTCCTGAAGTACAGTTTTACTTTCTGCTGCTAACGACTGTTCTTTCAATATCATATTAGACATCTGAGAAGCAAGTGTAGACACATTTTCTGGAATCGATGTGAGAGACCCAAGTGCTGCAGGAATGGTGTCTGATGCAGATACCCTGGACGTCAGCAGGGCACCAAGTGAGGCCTCGTGAACTTCCAGCATGGCCTTCGTTCCGTGCTGCGATCCTTAATTCTTCCATACTGTTAAACAGACTGTTCAAGTTTTTGCCAATAACATCCTGAACTTCTGCGTTATGCTGATCAACTGCCTTTCCTTCAACTGTGTTAAGCACCTGCTGGCAACATCATGAAGTCTCTCCTCCGTACTTTCCCAAGCCGAGGTGATATATTCTTCTTCAACAAGCTGTCATTTCGTTTCCTGCAAATGTCTTTGAGTGTTTCAAGCTCCTGTGTCTTACTTTGCAGGTCAGATTTGCACTGGGTAAGTTCATTTTTACTGTCCATAAACAATTCTGTAACTCTGTTTAGCTCTTCCTCAATAGCAGCAATTATTTCAACCAATTCTACAATTTCTTCCTCCTGAACAGTTAGTTTTCCACTCATAGCTCTAAAGTTTTCTTTAGAAATGTACACTCCATTTTTTTCACGAGCTGCAGCAGGATCCTGTTTCAGACGCTCTGTCTCTTCTACATATTCCTTAATCAGAGCTCTCGGTGAGTTTCTGGTTAACCTCAGGCTTATTGAGTATGTCTTTGCTCTATGAGCATATTCCAATGTACTCAGTTTCCTCCAGGTTGAGAGATGCAGGAGAAACTGTTGCAGTGATAGATGTTCTTGTACGTCCCCCAAGAGAGTCCTGGAGGATTCTAGTCAGTTTACATTCTCGATAAGAAACATGAGGTGTTCTTTCTACAAGAATAGCAATAACCCTTCCCAGAGTCAACAGGGACTGATTGATATTTCCAGCTTCCCGAGCTCTCTTGTCAACTGCTCCAGAATGGGCAATGTTCTCACTGCATGTAAGATCAACCTTAATCAGAGTTTTCTTGGTGAGTTGCTGGTTATCCTTGGGCTTATTGAGTATGTTCTTTGCTCTAGCCCAATTCTGCCACCTCCTTTCCCCATCATGTTGCCAAGACTCAGTTCTTATAACTTGGGGATACTAATGACACATTTGCCCAATGGCCAATGGACTGCTGTGACATTCAAATGAAAGGTATTGGTAAAGTGAAATTCATTCATTCACTTGAGTAATTATTGATGGGTTGTTCTAGATCCTTAGGAAAACTATGGAGTAATAATTAAAGGTTGGAACTCTGAACACCCCCCACCCCCTGCCTCCCAACACACCTG
>SJXQ01008563.1:293884-339380 GCA_006408695.1 Aepyceros melampus | reverse complement strand
GACCAAATCCTGGCTTCCTTACCCACAAACTCTGGGAGAATTAATAATACTTGAACAGTTATTGCCAAATTTGTGCTCAGTTATGTCTGACTCTTTGCGACCACATAGACTGTAGCCAGCCAGGCTCCTCTATCTGGATTTTTCAGGCAAGAATACTGGAGTGGGTTGCCATTTCCTTACCCAGGGCATCTTCCCAACCCAAGGACCAAATCCATGACTCTTTCATCTCCTGCATTGGTAAGCAGATTTTTACCAATGCTCCGTATTTGCAAAGCATTTACCGCATAGAAAATGTTGCTGTAAAAGCCTTTGAAAACAAAAGATTTTTTGACATAAACTAGGTCGAGTTACTCTTTAAGGAGACAATTGAATATCTTAAATTATATCAGAAGAGGTAAAAGAGAGCAGTAGACACCAGCATAACAAAATTCTTTAAATATAAAATGAAGTTTTAATTATTAATCATTAGCCATTGGGAACACAGATGTCCAGGATGCCTTACTTTACTTGGGTTATAAACTAAAGATTAATTCTACTGCCATTAGAGCATCCTAGGTTTCTTTTTATTAATTACCCAAGTGATATGTGAATATGTTCCTTTAATAAGTAATGAAAACATTTAGATGAGGCCAAAGTTCTCTGTGATATCTGATGTAATCCTCCCATAACATGTGAGGGAAAAGAAACGATCTCAGTAGCTTGAAGCGACAGCGTTTATTATCTGCTCAGATCTATGTCCATGGCTGGGCAATGGGCATCTGACTCCACAAGACCCTGACTACAGACCCGAAATAGCAGTTCCTCACCGTCTAGAAACTGTCTCCGCAGCAAGAAAGCAAGACACATCATGGATCCCAGTGACATCCTCTCCAGAGTGGCACACACTTCCAGTCACATTCCGCTGGCCCCTGTCAGGCACGTGGCCACTCCCAGTTCACAGGTGACAAGGGTCAATCCTATCACGCACTTGACCCCATCCCTGACCTTGGGAAAGTTGCTTAATTTCCCTGCATCTCAATTTCCTCATTTGTAAAATGAAAACAGATACAATACTAATTTCGGGGCATTGATAAGTAAAATCAGTGTCAAGTGCTTACAGTGGCGTTCAAAGTCTAGCCATGATGCTGATGAAAACGATGCTTCGCGTCTGTACAGCTCTGCGTAGTCTAAGTGTGTCTTGTGCTAGTCTGTAATTTATAAGCAGCTGCATTTTCAACCCACAGAGTAATCTTCCATTGTGTTCCATCACTTTGCTGTGTTGCACACATAGATGAATGTAACGCATATAAAACATACCTATTTGTTTCCATGCAAACGTTGAGACCCAATTTTAATGCTTTCGGTCTGATGCTACAACATAATTTATAGAGCAACCAGTGGGTGGATGCTGGATATTTCCTCATGTGAGCAAGAGAAGACGGGCTGCTTTCAACAGGCAGCTCTGGCCCGTGTGCCCGTTGGCCTTTGGCAGTCTGATGTCAGAGGCGACGTGAATCAGGGCGCTCAGATGCTGGAACGGTGACACCGTTGGAAACCCGGAGTCTTTCTTGGCCCATTTAGAACAAGCACTGTTCGCTTCTCAAAAATTAGTTTATTTTGTTTCCTTCTGGGAAACTGAGTATTAATTCATCCTCATAAAGCGTATGTCTCTGGAATAGCCAACCAGGCACTAATATTCACTTCCCTTTAGCTAATTTGTCTCTGTGTTATTAATACCATGCAGCTCCATGCTCTTCCACATCTCCATGACAGTCAATCATCTGGTCAATTTGATTTTTTTAAGCCTTAATTGAACCCCTAAAATGTGTTTACTCTGAATGCATTGAGGTTATACTTATCAAATCGGAACTATATTCCCTCCTTAAATTACCTTGAAAACAAAATCAATAGTTTATTTAACCAGAGTCATGAAAAGAAAAGGGGAAAAAAATACCCTGGGGAATTTTTGTAATAAGTTTTACTTGGAGAGAAACAATGTGGATAAACAGGGGGAAGGAATTTCAGTGTGAAGCAAAGAATATGGGGTAGCTTGGAGGAATAGACAGGCACCTAATTTAATATTGTTCCTTTCTGTGCAGTTTCTTACAAAATAGGTCACCAGCTTTTGTTGCTTTCTGAGCAAACCATAGGAATAAACAACCAGCTGACATTTTTTAATATGACAGCAGCTGGATTTAATACAGGCATTTATAGCATTTCTTTAACCAAATATTTGAGATCATTAAAAAACTGGGCTGCCTATTAATGCCTCCAAATTGGACTCCAGGGGGGAAAATTTGATCCAATTCAGATGCCTCTACCTACGCTCCCAGTGTGTTTTACATTTGCAGGTTCTCAGTTTTTCTGCTCCAGATCATAGCTCCTCTGTATTGAGAAATGAGGATCTCCATGGAGTGACAGGTACAGCCCAATATTCTCTAAAACCGGGGTCCGAACCTCTGGGATCTGACGCCTGATAATCTAAGGTGGAGCTGATATAATAATAATGAAGTGCACAGTAAATGTAATGTACTTGAATCACCCCGAAACCATCCCCTCAACTGGGTCTGTGGAAAAATTGTCTTCCATGAAACCGATCCCTCGTGCTGAAACACTAGGGAACAGCTGCGCTGAGATCCGAGCCTACCCATCAACTAATCCTCTACTGGCACTTTGAGGATATCCGAGAGTAAGCAGAAGGCAACTTCTTCCAGAAAAGCTGATGAATGTCTCCTGGGGGATGGATGGTTGGATTGAAGTCTAAACATAAGAGGAAACAAGAGGGTTGGTTATTTCGTTCAGCTTCCAAATCTTTCCCTTTCGGATCTACATGTCCTCGTCCTGCAAGTCTTAGAATTCTCATCGAGTCAGATGAGAATTGGGAAGCCTGGAGCTCAACTCATCTTCATTAGCTCTTCTGTGTCTTTTTTCATCAAATATTTCCTGAGCATTCCACCCCCGCCCCGGGGAACCTGGCCTTAATCCAGGCTCTGTGCTGACGGTGGAGACCGTGGAACAGAATAGCTGTGATCTCTGCCCAATCTGAGAGAATAGAAAATAAAGGACCTACAAACAGATAAACAAGATAGTTTCAGGTGCTGAAAAGTGCCGTTGAAGCATAGGACCAAATATTACGTCACGGTCTCTAATACCTAGAGTTCCGAAGCTTCCACGTTCTACTCTTTTCGAAAACTTGATTCACAAATTTGTTTCACCTGGTGACCTTCCCATAGCTTTCCAAAATTGCTTTTTTTTTTTTTTGGCTTAAGTTAACTACAGCCAGTCTCTCCTGTTTGTGACCAAAGAGCCCAATGGATATAGAAATAGTGAAAAATAATCAAGAATTCTTCCTAACAAGATTGTCCTCAGAACTTCAAATACAATTGGAAGAGAAGGGTAAGACCCGCCCTGTTCGGAGGAGACACTTGGCAGGGTTTTGGCTGCCCTGCATGTCAATTGGGGGGAAAAAAGCACAACTTGAGAGTTGTGAGTTGTTTTCTGGGGGCAAAATGAGGACTAGACCCCAGAAGACAGTGTCTCAGATGACTGCCCTGGGGGAGGTCAGTGATCTGCATGAGAGGGGTGCTTGCAGTCCAGCTCGTATTTTGGCAGAGGCTTGCTGCCAGTCACAAGGAGCAGGTGTTCATGTTAGTGATTTTAGTGCTTTGCTAGATATGGGGAGATGCAAGAATCTGGGCTCATAAGATCTTCTCCTGAAAATATCTAACATGTGACGTGTTCTGCCAGTTTTGCCCAGAGTGCCTCACTCCTGATCTCTGGCCTGAACTCCTTTCAGGATGTGTTGAAGGTCAGTGACTGCAGTGACTTGTGAATTAATCCTTGTAGGGGCAGATGGCGCTTGACACTCGTATCTAAACACTGCCAGTGTTTGCGGGGGACTTCCTGTTTTAGCTGCCATCCCATCTCCTGCTTCCATGACCTCTCCTGCAGGTAGAGCTCTCACCTGACCAGAGCTTGGCCAGTCGGCACGTGGAGGCTTCTCTGAAAGCTGGTGATGCAGAGAAGCAGGGTTAGTGACGACTCTGCGCTGGTGATGGAGTCGTCACTTGTCTCCAGAGACAGCTGGGACCGAAGAGCTGG
This sequence comes from Aepyceros melampus, assembly GCA_006408695.1. NCBI lineage: Eukaryota > Metazoa > Chordata > Mammalia > Artiodactyla > Bovidae > Aepyceros > Aepyceros melampus. The sequence continues at coordinate 335,300 of SJXQ01008563.1, read as the reverse complement.
AATCCAGTGCTCAGGTTAGCACTGCAGAGCTCCCCAGTGTAACTGAGACAGGATTCCTGCTGCAGAGACTCCCAGAAGCCTGATTTGCTGGCCCTCCCAGAGAGCTGGGGAGCTTCCTGTTGCCACTTATTAAATTCCTTTCCTGCTTGAGCCGAGTGGACACAGGAGACCAAGCCCCCTGACAGAGGCGTGGTCAGGACCTTCTGCTCTGCGTGCCTATCCTTTCTGAGTCTGAGCAGCTGGTGATCCTCAGAGCCACCGAACTGTCTGACTGGGGAGTGGGGGAACCTTTCCTTGTCGCCTGCCTGCAGCAGCTGACAGACTAACAGAGCAGAAAATGTTTTTTTCCTTCACAATATGAAAATTGGATGGTAAATCAATGGTGGGCCATCTGTGAACACATTCCCACAAATGCCAAGTGTTCTGAGTTGGTGGACAACAAGTCCCTGGAGAGTTCTTCTCAGCATCGATATTCATAACAATGAAGATGGATTCTCCTGAGGGGTGGGGTAGGGAAGAGGGCTGGTCACAAAGTGGGAGAGAAGCTGCCCTGGCCCCTGAACCCCGTGAGGAGTGAGACACAGAGGGTTGGAGGTTGAGGGGAAGGAGAAGAGTCAGGATCAAGTGAAAAGGATACATCGGCTGCTGGGTCTGACCTTCCTGGCAGTCCCCCGATATCCACGATCTCTTCTGGAGTCATGGAATCCCAGAGCCTTGTCTGATCACTCGGAGTGTGTTAGGAACTCGTGCAGGGTCATGGCCAGTTCAATCAGTGGGAACGTGAGTGTAAGAGGAAGAGGGCTGGTCACAAAGTGGGAGAGAAGCTGCCCTGGCCCCTGAACCCCGTGAGGAGTGAGACACAGAGGGTTGGAGGTTGAGGGGAAGGAGAAGAGTCAGGATCAAGTGAAAAGGATACATCGGCTGCTGGGTCTGACCTTCCTGGCAGTCCCCCGATATCCACGATCTCTTCTGGAGTCATGGAATCCCAGAGCCTTGTCTGATCACTCGGAGTGTGTTAGGAACTCGTGCAGGGTCATGGCCAGTTCAATCAGTGGGAACGTGAGTGTAAGCTCCGTGTTCAAATTCTGGGAAGTATCATAAGGACCTCAAGCTGCTTTCCAGTTTCCTGCGGCTGGAACACAGACGCAGGTGCCCATCCAGGGCAGGCACCTTAAGGCAAGAGTGAGGAGCCTTATGCTGAGCCTGGCCGAGCAACAAGTTGGAGGGGGCCTGGGCTCTCAGTGTCTTGAGAGCCACAGTGTGAGCCCAGCAGTACCCACCTTTAATGGACACAGATACACTTATCTCTAAGGCACTATCAGTCTTGGAAATTCACAGCAGGCTGTAATCTCACTAACACGCAGTCCATGTTGCTCAGCACTGGGCTAGGACCTGGGCAGAGGAGGAGGTCGTTGAGAAGAGATTGTGTAGTTCCAGTAAAATGTCTGGTAGAAAGAGTACTCAAAACTCCACGGGGGTGGAGGCTGGGTGGTGAGACGCAGCGGGTAAGAGTTACGGGAAGGAGTGCAGCAGACACTTGGGGCTTGGTCAGGGTAGGTGGGCGAGGGAACCGGGCCCCGAGGCTGGAGGATGAGGGGAGAATGGCAGAGAACATGGCTTACCTTCCAAGGCTCAGAAGGCGAGTTGTGCCTCTTTACCAAGTCAGCAGGAGGTGATTAAACCTCACTGGAGTGGGTTTCTAGAGGGTCTCTTAACCTACAGTTAAGATGCACAGGGCCAGCACCAGCCAGGGCTCAATTGTTTGCCTCATGAAATAAAGATAAGATATCTGTAAGTAATCCACCAACCAAGTGAAAGAGGCGGTAATGTGGTTTGGTGGTTAAAGGAAGGATGCCAGAACCTGAAGACTGGGGTTTAAATGCTTACAGTCTAGCTTTACCATTTAGCAGGTGATGAGTAATCTGGGCAAGGTAATTAACAAGCTCATCCTCCTGTAAATGGGTGATGGTGATGATAAAGCCTCTCCTTGTAGGGACCAGCCTTGCCGGGTGGCACTCTGGTAAAGAATCGCCCGCCAGTGCCGGAAACAGAAGAGACTCTGTTTCGATTCCTAAGTAGGGAAGATCCCCTGGAGTAGGAAATGGCAACCCACGCCAATATTCTTGCCTGGGAAATCCCACGGTCAGAGGACGTCAGGCTACTATCCTTGGGGTCACAGAGTCAGATATGACTGTGCACACACGCCTATAGGGATTGTTGAGTGGGGTATATACACACAGATGGAGGAGTAAATATTTAGCTCAGTGCCTAGAAAATATGTGCTGGATATAGAACTGAAGCATTATCGTTTTGTAGTTGTTGCAAAAAGAGGACCCCAGGGTCTGTAAGCCAATTTCCTCTTTCTAAAATGTCCTGGCAGCCTTTCCCCTCATGTGTTCAAACCCCCACCCTGGTTTTGAGCCCTGGTAAGCCTCGGGTCCTCTCTACGAAACCTATTCTGACCCCAGAGATCTTCTGACATTATATTATTTCCTATCGGGGTCTAGATGAGGTCTGTCCTGGTCATTTTCTAGATTCTTATTTTATTCCATCTCCTGATCTCCAGTCACATGAAACACCCACATCACCCTTGGACCTCTGCTGAATTCTCCAAATTCATCCCTTCTGTTTCCTTCTGCATTTAAAAATCCATGTAACCCCCCCACACACACACACTTTTAACACCTAATTTAAAAACATACATTTAAATCATTGCACCAGTAATACTTAACATTCATTTTCTAAAGGAAAACTTTTAGATCACTTTTCAAGTATGTCTGGTAGAAGCTCAGGACCACAGAAATTTGATATACATCTCAATGATTTGGAAAATGCATGAGAAACTCGGCTCCAATTGATGGAAATTTCACATTATTCCATTTTCTTTCAAACTTGTCCTTTTCTGGCAGAATTTGATGAGGATGTGCTCTATTTTTATGCTTGGAAATCTTTCATTGATCGTCAATGCCACAAAAACATGGGTGAGTTAACACAGAAAATTTACAAATGTCTGTGACCACACACTCCAAATGATTCTAACTGTGAATAGTGCATGAATGATCAAAACAATGTAACTATTGTGGGCAGGGCTGTTTGTTCACATAACACAAACGAATATTGTTGATATAAAGAGACAAGATTCAGCTATTCCCTCCTTTAAAAAATAAACTCGAGTTTGATTTGATATAAGCATGGTCAATCTTGGGCTTCACAAGTGACTCAGTTGGCAAAGAACCCGCCTGCCAGTGCAGGAGATGCAAGAGACAGGGGCTCGATCCCTGGGTTGGGAAGTTCCCCTAGAGAAGGAAATGGCAACCCGATCTAGTATTCTTGCCTGAGAAGATCCTATGGACAGAGGAGCCTGGTGGGCTACTGTCCATGGGGGTTGCAAAGCGTTAGACACGACTGAGCGCAAGGCACAGGAAGGATAGTGGACCTTGATCCATGTAAATAGAGGGGCACTGAAGAGCTTCTATTATGTCACTCGGTGCTTTGTGTGCCTTCCACAGAAATGGGCTGCCTTGCTTTCTGGCTTTTGAATGAGTTTGCCGATACGTGGGGAGAATGTGTGGGAGACGAGGAAGTACGAGGGTGGGCCTTCATTCTACTGGATCCCAGAGGGAGTGGCCCCAGCTGGGTGCATCCCCTCCAGGTCACAGCTCCTGTCTGCCTTCAAGTCCCAGAAACCTCCCGCAGGTTCACCCCACCCAGGACCCCGCTGGTACAGCCAGGGCCCCGCGATAGCCTTTGTCATCCCCCTCCACCCTGCTCACAAGTTTTAAATAGTACCTATGTGAAGCTCTCCTCCAATTAGCCAATATGAGTGCCATCTGTTTTCGCTGGAATCCCAACCGATCAATCTTCCTTTTATAAAGTGGGAGAAGGGCGTTTGTAAAAGAGAATGTGGAGAAGAACCCACAGAGAGCACATGGCGGTTGCGAGGGGTCTGGATATTGATTCTCTTAAAACGGTCTGTGCCTGTGAACCCTTACAAAGTCACTGAGTGCCCCCAGGGGTCTGAGTACGCCAATCTGATGATCGCTGATCTAATATCCGACCATCTGCCCCTCTCTCCTCGGCCCCGTAATTGCAAAAACCATGTTGGGAACCAAAAAGCTGTTAAAGCTGGTGAGTGTGTTAGCATCCGGACTAAAGGATGCTGAGGGATGCCAGGTAGCCACGGTGTGTGTGTGCTTCCATCAGTCTCATAGCAGGGAAGCCACTTCCCTCCTTGAGATGTTGTTGGGGAAGGGCTGATCTCAGGAGGCAAGGACCCCAGGGTCACCTGCTTGAGTTGAGCACTTATCACCCTTGGCAGGAAGCCTGCCTGGTTTATCCACCAGCCTCTCTGCAGCACTGATTTAGAAATTCCAGACAACCCAGTGAGAGTTCTTTATTGCAGCGGCGGGCAACTGATCTACAATAACATGTAAAAAGATAGGGTCCCCAGGCAACAACAGCAGCTGCCGATTAAGTTGAAATTGGAGTTAAAATGTGCGCTGGATCCACCTGCTGGGAGGAGCTGGAGGGCAGTGGGGAAAGGGGTTGGGGTGGTGATTCCACACTCCCCATCCCGGAAGCTGCCTAGAAACTCCAGGGTCGTTGCTGAATAATCTATAGGTGTCTTCATCCCCAGGTGAAGTGGTTAAGAGCCCGCCTGCCAATGCAGGAGAGATGCAAGAGACATGGGTTCAATCCCTGGGTCAGGAAGGTCCCCTGGAGAAGGGCATGACAACCAGTCCAGTATTCATGCCTGGAAAATTCCATGGACAGAGGAACCTAGCGGGCTACAGTCCATGGGGTCACAGAGAGTGCTGGACATGACTGAAGTGACTTATCCCTTCATCCCCAGAAGGCAATGCTGCGGATATGCTTGCCTAGCTGCACTAATGGGTCTTATCTCCCAGGCTCATTCAGAGTAAACCAACCTTCCTTCCTGTCCTCGATTTTGGTGCCCACTTCGTTACTTACACAAAGGGAGAGGCTCAGCTCTCCCTCCATCTGGTTGTTACCTGGTCTTTTTAAGGGAAATGAGGTAATGGATGGACACATTCCCATAGCACTTGGCTAGGAAGGCAGGCAATAACTCCAGCCTGTTTCCCATCCCGTTTCTCCTTATCTTCGGGGCCACCTGGGGTGGAGTGAGTCAAAAGGAATCCTGAGCCTGTCCAGGCAGGAGCTGATGGTCCTCATGAATTAAATCAGGGGCTGTGGGTAGAAAGGGAGAGAGGGAGAGGATGCCTGCCATCTCCCTTGAAGGGAACAGGTGTTCTCATCTCTGGTGGGTTATTTGGCTCAGTTACCTTGGGGTTGGCCTTGTTTCTGTATTCAGAAAAAGAAACTGAGGCTCAGAGGAGGTGGTAACTCATCCAAAGTTACACAGCTGGCAACAGGGCAAGAGCAGAGTTTGTACCCAGGAACCCTCTTCAGATCCATTCAATGATGGTTGCCCTTTTCTAAGGGACAGTCATTGGAGAAACAGCAAGGAATATTATAAAATTGGCAAAGTCCTGCCCTAATAGGCTGTGTTAAGAAAGATGGAGGAGGACTTCCTTGGTGGCACAGCGGATGAGAATCCACCTGTCAATGCAGGGGACATGGGTTCGATCCCTGGTCCAGGAAGATCCCATTGGACAACTAAGCCCTTGTGCCGCAGCTACTGAAACCCTGCTCTAGAGCCCGTGAGCTGCAGTTACAAGCCGGTGCATTGCCAGCTACTGAGCCCCTGGTCTAGAGCCTGTGAGCTGCGATTACGAGCCTGTGTGCCGCAACTACTGAAGCCCATGCGTCTAGAGCACATGCTCCACAACAAGAGACCCCCATCACAGTGAGAAGCCCTCGCATTGCAACAAAGAGCAGCCTCTGCTGCCCACAACTAGAGGAAGCCCACCCAAAGCAAGGAAGAGCCAGTACTCAAACTCATGTCCATCGAGTCAGTGAGGCCATCCAACCATTTCACCCTCTGTCGTCCCTTCTCCTCCCACCTTCAATCTTTCCCAGCATCAGGGTCTTTCCAAATGAGTCCATTCTTTGCATCAGGTGGCCAAAGTATGGGAGTTTCAGTTTCAACATTTAAGTACATTAAAAAATGCTCACCATCGTTAAGTCTAGGAACCCTCCGTCACCACACACTCTTGCAGTCTTATTGACTATATTCCTTATTTGGTATATGGCATACCCGTGGCTTATTTATGCTATGATTGGAAGTTTTTGCTCTTAATCCCCTTCATCCAGTTCACTCCTTCCTCCACTCCCCTCCCTCTGGGCAACCACCAGTTTGTTCTCCATATCTGTGAGGCTGTTTCTGTTTTGCTTGTTTGTTTGTTTTGGTTTTTAGCTTTCACATATAAGTGAAGTCATAAGATATTTGTCTTTCTGATTTAATTCATGTAGCATAATTCCCTCAAGGGAATTACATCATAGCAGTGGCACTGATATTGTAGCAATGCCAAGATTTTATACTCTTATGGTTGAGTAATATTCCATTGTGTGTATATATAATATTGTATATATATATAATGTGTGTATATATAGATTACTGGAAGAAATATCAACAACTTCAGCTATGCAGATGATACTACTCTAATGGCAGAAAGGGAAGAGGAACTAATGAGCCTCTTGAGGGTGAAAGAGGAGAGTGAAAAAGTGGCTTAAAACTCAACAGTCTAAAAATGAAGATCGTAGCATTCAGTCCCAACACTTCATGGCAAATACACAGGGAAAATGTGGAAACGGTGACAGATTTTATTTTCTTGGGCTTCAAAATCATTGTAGACAGTGTGTGAAGTTATGACATTAAAAGACTCTTGCTCCTTGGAAGGAAAGCTAGGACAAAGCTAGACAGCATATTAAAAAGCAGAGATTCCACTTTGCCGACAAAGGTCCATATAGTCAAGCTATGGTTTTCCAGTAGCCATGTATGGTTGTGAGAGTTGGACCATTAAGAAAGCCGAGCACCAAAGAATTGATGCTTTTGAATTGTGGTGTTGAAAAAGACTCTTGAGGGTCCCTTGGACTGCAAGGAGATCCAACCAGTCCATCCTAAATGTAATCAACCTTGAATATTCATTGGAAGGACTGATGCTGAGGCTGAAACTTCAATACTTTAGCCACCTGATGCAAAGAGTTTGATTCATTTGAAAAGACCCTGATGCTTGGAAAAATTGTGAGGGCAAGAGGAGAAGGGGGCAGCAGAGGTTGAGATGGTTGGATGCACCATCAACTCAATGGACATAAATCTGAGCAAACTCTGGGAGACAGTGAAGGGCAGGGCAGGCTGGCATTCTGCAGTTCATGGGGATGCAAATGGTGGGGTACAACTTTGTGACTGAACAACAGTATACTCTTAGAGCCTGCAGAGCAGTCTCAGGAAGAGTCATATTTACTCCAACAGTGGAGTCATTGCCAAGATGATCATGGTTTTCTCCAGGATCCTTAGACGGGGTGAGAACCACGGGGAAATCTGTCCCTTTATGCCACAGTCACACGCTACCTGTGCACCTCCTGAGCTGGAGCACATTTGCATATCCTTTTCACTAACCTTGAACCTGAACCCAGACATTTATAAATGCCGAGCTCATCCTCCAGGGCCAGCTGGATGGGCATACTACCTGCACAGCTGCACGGAGTCCCACAGGTAGAGGAGCCCTTCAGTTCAGTTCAGTCGCTCAGTCGTGTCCGACTCTTTGCGACCCCATAAATTCCAGCACGCCAGGCCTCCCTGTCCATCACTATCTCCTGGAGTTCACCCCAACTCATGTCCATCGAGTTGGTGATGCCATCCAGCCATCTCATCCTCGGTCATCCCCTTCTCCTCCTGCCCCCAACCCCTCCCAGCATCAGGGTCTTTTCCAGTGAGTCAACTCTTTGCATGAGGTGGCCAAAGTACTGGAGTTTCAGCTTTAGCATCATTCCTTCCAAAGAGCACCAGGACTGATCTCCTTTAGGGTGGACTAGTTGGATCTCCTTGCAGTCCAAGGGACTCTCAAGAGTCTTCTCCAACACCACAGTTCAATTATTCGGCCCTTACTTAGTTTAATACTCTACTATTACTGTCTTGAAAGTCTTAGGATGTTTGGACACAGGACTCTGCATTTTTATCTGGCATTGGGCCCCAAACATAGCTGAACCTGCCACCTTCCAAGGAACAAGGTTTGCCCCATCTCAGGTTTTAAGAAACACAAGCTCCCCACGTGTTTGATCACTGGCCGTGCCAGTGGAGGGTCCCACTCAGTGGAATTCACAAGCACCATTGTCTTGGCTAAACCACACAAGTCTTAGCAGTGCTCAGGTTATGCCCTGGGAACCAAGTCACAATTTCAGGATCTGTGCCTGACTAAAGATGGAATATCATTAGAGGCTGGCCTAGATACTCCTGATTCATTTCTTTCTCTCTATCCATTTCTTCTGTTTCAGGATGGGTTTGATCAGGGTCTCACTGGGCCCTGGCCACTCTGTTAAGTTTGGGGCTGGGGCAGTTTCTGTTCAGTGCCCCCAATTTTGTCTATACTTGAGTAAAATGATGCCTCCCTCCTGTGGGGATGGATCTCCAAGGTTGGCTTGCCCTACAGTCTCATTCTGCTGAGGCCTCACTCATGACCCCAGGGCCATCATCCTCAACCATCCAGGAGCTGCCATGAGAACCCAAACCCTTCCAGACCATAGTCCCAGGAATGTCCTCCAGGTCATCCTTCCCCTCTGAAAGTTTTTTAAGAGAAGGGTTTGAGCAACTGTAATAAAAATGAGAAAGATTGTTTCCCAGCACAAAATGAAAACATGAGGACTCTTGTTCAATGACTGTTAGGAATTTTAAAACAGAGTTAAACCAAACAGGGACCCTTCCAAATGCGGGTTGCATGCCCTTGATGCCAGTGCTGTTTCCAAGGTCTAGCAACTTAATCACAAGGCGAACCCAGGCTGTGTGTCTTTTAAAAGTAATTACAAGCCTCTTTTTCATTCTTCTCTATTGCGTGAGTCCCAGGCAGTCAGACCCTGCGCAGCTAAACAAAGCCAGAGCCCAAGGCTGCCTGGTGCGGTCTCAGAGTGCATGGAAGGAGAGGGCAGAGACTCGTCCGTGAACTTCAGGGCTGTGTGTGCTGCCCAGGATGCTGGCAAAGCACAAAATTACCCCCCAAGCCCTCAATTTCGGAGCAGCATTTTTCACACATCCTATGCTGAAGACATCCTTTCTGTGTTACTATTAATATTATTTCAAATTCCAGCAAATTGGTTCTACATCTGCTAGGTGTCTTTTTTTTTCTCTTTCTCTCTTTCGATTATGGATAAATCGAGTTTTTATCCATCATCGTGTATGTCTGCATTGGTGTGGCAAGGCAAGGGCTGTGGAGAACCGAGGGGGGACTGTCAGGAAGTATTTGCAAAGGCATGTGGATTTTTGCTTCACTTTTTTTTTTTTTTTTTAACTCCAGCTGCTTTTAGTTGGAGGGTTATGAGGCGTCTTGGAGGAGAGATAGTTTTCCAAAACCACCGCTTCTGTTAGCTAGAAGAGAATCCAAAAATCTTTAATATCATCAGAAAATTCTTTTTTTTTTTTTAAATCATTTAAAGCTATCCAGACTCTGGCAGCTTCTCATGACCTCCAGTGCCACCATCCTGGTCCAAGTCACGATGGTCCGTGACCGTGGCCTTCTCACTTCATCCTTGTTTTGTGCCACACAGAAGCCTGTCATCTTAAAAAAAAAAAATTATTAGCTATGTTTACACCCCTGCTCAAAATGTTCCAGTGAGTTTCACTGGCACTTGAAACACAACCCAAACACATTCCTACTGTCTGCAAAGCTCTCTTTGTTCTAGAACTCACTGTCTCTCTGACCTCATCACCCGCCCTCTTCTCCAAGTTCATCTGCCTGGCTATGATAGTCCCTTAAAGCTCCTGAACAAATTAAGTTCCTTAGTGTTTCGCAGCCTTTGCCTCTACTGTTCCCTGTCTGAAATGCACTTTCTACAGGCATTGTTGTTTAGTTGCTGTCTCCGGTTCTTTTGCGACCCCATGGACTGCAGCCTGCCAGACTTCTCTCTGTCCATGGGATTTCCCAGGCAAGAATATTGGAGTGGGTTGCCATTTCTTTCTCCAGAAGATCTTCCCAACTCAGGGATCAAACTCACGTCTCCTGCATTGGCAGGCAGATTCTTTACCACTGAGCCACCTGGGAAACCCTTCCATATGCATCCATGTGTGGAAATAAGCAAAATAATTGCCCCCCAAGGATGCTCATGCTCTAACCCCTGGAACCTGGGAATATGAGATTTTCCTGGGTTACTCAGGTGGAACCAGTGTAGTCACATGAGCCTTTGAAAGGAGACGAGGAAGACAGAGACTCAGAGTTCTAGAAGGATTCAAGGAAACTGAGGCCTGGGGATGGGATGGTGGTTTGCAGAGTCAGGTTAATTAGAATTTCAGCCCTGGGGCTTCTCTGCTCTGCTTTTATTAAATCAGCAATCGCGTTAATCAGCTCATTGAGTGAATTTTCTGGAAAGTGATTGTGAAACAAGACATGCTGTCACAGAGGGAGACCCAAATCGAATTGCACTTATTGTCCAGTGGAACCTGCTTTTCAAACCCTTCAGAAACCTATTACCCACCAGCCCTCCAAGCTGTACTTTGCCCATAGAGATTTGTAGCTGAGCAGCCCCAGGTGTTACTCATTATGGTGGTGGTGGTTTAGTCGCTAACTTGTGTCCGACTCTTGCAACCCCATGGACTGCAGCCCGCCAGGCTCTTCTATACATGGGATTCTCCAGGCAAGAATACTGGGGTGGGTTGCCATTTCCTTCTCCGGGGATCTTCCAGACCCGGGTCGAACTTGGGTCTCGTGCACTGCAGGCAGATTCTTTACCAGCTGAGCTACAAGGGAAACCTGACATGACCTGTTATAACACACAATGTTTTGCCACAATTGTTGTTTAGTCACCAAGTTGTGTCTGGCTATATTGAGACCCACGGACTGTAGCCTGCCAGGCTTCTCTGCCATTAATTTTCCAGGCAAGAATACTGGAATGGGTTGCAATTTCCCTTTCCAGAGGATCTTCCCAACCCAGGGATCAAACCCAGGTCTGCTGCATTGGCAGGCGGCTTCTTTACCCTTGAGCCACCAGCGAAGTCTGATAACATACAATTACCTGTGCGCTGATGCTTGTGTGTCTGCTTCATCACACAGTGAAGTCCACATGTTTAATCTTCCTCATCTGCTTATCCAAAAGAGAATTATTGGTAGATAAAGGTGGCTGTTTGCTTGCTTTATTATCTATGATCTCAGAGCAGTGTCTTAACTGGTGATGGTGAGAATTTAATCACCATCACTCTCTGAGGTCATACATAAAATAGTACATGGGTGACTAGCGAAGCCAGTTTATAATTCTTCCATCTCCCAATCTAATCCTCCCTTCATGAAGATGCACTATGAGGCACTGGGTATTAGTATAAATCAGACTATTCAGTTAGGTGTAATTAAGGGGGAAATGGGTACCTCTTTGCAAAGATGAGCCCTATTTTGCCGAAATAATTCCATCTCTATGTCAACGCACAGCTCAGGGAGGCAGCATGAAATAGTTATCTTTCTTCTGACTTAATGGGGGTTATGCTGTTATTTTTCATTCTCATAATTTCTCAAGACATATAAACAGATTTTTTCCCCTAATGTAATTACAGTCCTACGTACGAGACAGTTTATGTCTAAATGAAAACTCGGGCAGAATTAACATGAGTTTGTTGTAGATGATACTGGCATTTCTATTTTAAAACACATGCCTAGTCCCCACTCCATGAGCTGAGGAGTTTGAATCCCAGCTCTGAAGGTGACTCCTGTAGCATCTTTTGTTCTTGAAAAGCACCTGTTACAGCCCCCTTGCTTCAGCTCTGTGCCTGCCCTCCCCTGAGCTACCGTGCCAGGCTGCAACCATTTTTCCTACTTTTAAACTTTCTGTTGCATATGCCAATTTGTTTGACTTGATGAAAGACTGACTTTTTACAACTTTCATAAAATCCCTTCCCTGCACCTAAACTCAGCCGAAAAGTGCTCAAGCTAAAATGGCCCAGGGATCTTTCAGCTCTTGATAAAGTTTAAAAAAAAAATAACAAAAATGATTTTTTAAATTGTTGCATAGGAATCCAGGAAATAGAGAATTAAGGGTCAGCCAGATAGATACAGATGGGCATTTTGCACAAAGGGAATTGGTCTGAGGAGGAAAACAGGTTTGCGGGTGTTGAGAGAAAGGTCTCCTCGAGGTTTAACCAATGAGATGGGGAGTGGGGAGTGGAGTGAGGAGCCTGAAAAGCCCGATTATCCAGCCAGGACCAGGAGGATCACAGAAAGGACGTCAGGGTGAGGAGGGAAACAGAGGGGAAAGACTGTCCCGGATGGTGGGGTTAGAGGTGGGAGAGGCCACAGAATCAGGAGGTGGGAGGTTCTGAGAATTATCCTGAGTCCCCTCCCAGTTGTGGCTGAGTGACTTCCCAGGCTGAGGGGCATCTGAGCCCCTGAGGCCCCTCATGTTTCCCAGAAGGAACCTGCGCTCCCGAATGGAGCCAGGAGTCCGCACCTGCCTGCAGGGAACCTGGGAAACGTAGGCTGAGACCTTGGACCCAGAGAACTGGGAAGTGAGCTGCAGGGCCCACTCTGCAGATCCTTTGATCCTGCGAGTGTCTGAGCTGGTGAGTTAGGTCCTAACCTGAGGCCTGATCCACAGCATCTGCCTGCAGCGGACACACACACATGCTTACACTTGCACATGTGCACGCTTGCTCTTGCACACTCACTGCCATTGTTTGTTCAGCGGACACACACATGTGCTTACACGTGCACATATGCACACTTGCTCTTGCACACTCACTGCCATTGTTCAGCAGACACACGTGCTTACACTTGCACATACTCATGCTTGCTCTTGCACACTTACTGCCATTGTTCAGTGGACACACATGTGCTTACTCTTGCACATAGGACCCAGAGAACTGGGAAGTGAGCTGCAGGGCCCACTCTGCAGATCCTTTGATCCTGCGAGTGTCTGAGCTGGTGAGTTAGGTCCTAACCTGAGGCCTGATCCACAGCATCTGCCTGCAGCGGACACACACACATGCTTACACTTGCACATGTGCACGCTTGCTCTTGCACACTCACTGCCATTGTTTGTTCAGCGGACACACACATGTGCTTACACGTCCACATATGCACACTTGCTCTTGCACACTCACTGCCATTGTTAAGCGGGCACACGTGCTTACACTTGCACATACTCACACTTGCTCTTGCACACTTACTGCCATTGTTCAGTGGACACACACATGTGCTTACTCTTGCACATATGCATGCTTGCTCTCGCACACTCACTGCCATTGTTTGTTCAGCAGCTCATCCATTCATTCTGCAAATGTTTATAGAGTGTGCTCTCTTGCCAAGTACCGCGTTATGTTCCAGGAAAATTCAGAGAAACAATTTAATTCCTGGGGGCCAAAGCTCCTGGTATACTTGGAGGGCAACTGGGAAAAAAGATGTTATCTAAAAGTAAGCAGATAGCCACAAATCCTAGTTTTACCCAATGACCTCTGTCTGCAATTTCCTTCTACCAAGAGGCTGAAGACCACCCCCCCTGCATACAGTAAGTGTGTGTTAAGTTGCTTCAGTCATGTTCGACTCTGTGACCCTGTGGACTGCAGCCCACCAGGCTCCTCTGTCCATGGGATTCTCCAGGCAAGAATACTGGAGTGGATTGCCATGCCCTCCTCCTGGGATCTTCCCAGCTCAAGGACTGGACCTTTGTCTTTTACATCTCCTGCACTGGCAAGCATTCTTTACCACCAGTGCCACCTGGGAAGCACACAGTAGGACAAGCCCATTTTGACAATCCCCTTTCTCCTCCTCCACCTTCCTGAGAGTTCTGAATATTCTCTGCCCCCTCTCCTCTCTAGGCAGTCTTTCCTGCAACTTGTTTTAATCATTTTTTGAGTTAAAAGTCAATATTTAATTAACCAAGTCATTACATTTCGCTTCCGCTTGAATCTGGGTATTTGCACGTCTGTGCATGTCCCGGCGCCTGCCCCCGGCGCCTCTGCCTCTCGATCTATCCGCTGCCCCTTTCCCGCAGGGTCGCTCTCGCTTCCTTTGGGGCAGAGAAGGAAGGATGCTCTCAAGCGGGTTCTCTGGGGGCCAGCGAGGCAGGGAGGATGGGCTTCCCCTGGAGGATGCCCCGCGCCTCTCCCCGGAGCAGGAAGAGTTGCTGTCTCCTTGTAGTTAGTAGCGATAGGGATTTCTTGCTGCATCCCCACTCCCCATTACAGAGCCTGCGTGTGCGCGCGCGCTTAGTCACTCAGTCCTATCGACTCTTAGCAAATCTATGGACTCTAGCCCGCTAGGTTCCTCTGTCCATGGGGATTCTCCAGGCAAGAAGACTGGAGTGGGTTGCCACACCCTCCTTCAGGGGATCTTCCCAACCTGGGAATCGAACCCAGGTCTCCCACATTGCAGGCGGATTCTTTACCAGCTGAGCTACCAGGGACGCCCAAGAGTACTGGAATGGGTAGCCTGTCCCTTCTCCTGGGGATCTTACCAACCCAGGAAATCCAAATGGGATCTCCTGCGTTTCTGAGGATTCTTTACGCTGAGCTAACAGGGAAGCCACAGAGTCACTGGAGGGTTTTAATTAAATTGAAACCATTCATTCTACATAGAAATGGGGTGGGGAGGAGACTGAATACTACTCATCTGGTGAGAGAGTTTCTCCCAGCTTTGCTTGTCCCACGTGTGGAGGATAGAGCTCATCGCAACAGTCTGTCCAGGTGTGTAATTTAGCATCCTCATTAGCAAGCAGCGCAAGGTGAGATGGAAGGAGAAAGGCTTGGCTGGAGGCACGTTGGAATTTTGCACGTGAAGAGGTTTTAATGATATTCTTTGTGAGAAAGTTACCCCCTTTTCCTGGAACAGATGGTTTTTCTTCAACTTAAAATGATTTTTTTGAGATGATATTGATTTTTTTTCTTGACGGTTGAACCAATCTTGCATACCTGAGGGAAAAAAATCCCATTTGCTCATATTATAAAATGCTCTCTATACAATGTTGTATTTAATTTGCTAATATATTTGAGAAGTCTGTGTTTAAATTCATGAAAGATATTGGCCTGTAGTTTCCTATTTTTGTATTGTTTCTGTCTGACTTGGGCATCAAGGTAATACTAGACTCATAAAATGAGCTGATAAGTGAGTATTCTTCCATTTTTCTGGAAGAGATTGTGTAAAGTTGGTGTTAAAAAAATTTTTTTTTAATGTTAAAATTCTTCAGTGAAACAATTTGGAGATTTCTTTTTCAGTAGCTTTTTAATTACAAAAGCAATTTCATAAATAGTTTCAGGACTATTCCAGTTACCTATTCCATCTTGATTGTCTGGTTGTTTGTGGTTTTTGAATAATTGGTCCATTTCTCTAAAGTATAAAATTCATGAGCATTAAGTTGTTTATCGCTTCCCTTTATTATCCCATTGATGGTTAGATGATCTGTGAGTGATACTGTTTTATTCCTGGTGTCAGTGAGCTGTTTCTTCTCTCTTTTTTTGTCAGTCTTGCTAGAAGTTTATCAATTTTATTGATGTTTTCAAAGAAGCTGTTCTTTTTTATTGCTTTTTTCCCCCTGTTGTCTTTATCTTCCATTTCATTGAATCCTGCTCTTTACTATTTTCATCCTTCTGCTCACTTTGGGTTTACTTTGTTCATCTTTATCTAATTTCTTGAAGTAATAACTTAGATTACTAATTTGAGCTCTTTCCTTACTTAATGTAAGCATTTAGTACTCTGAATTCCTCTCAGTATGATTTTAGCCACCTCTCACAAATTTTGGTATGTTGTACTTTCATCTTCATTCAATTCTATGTGTTTTTAAAATTTCTTTTGAGACCTCCACTTTGACTCATGGCTATGTAGAAGTACACTGTCTAATAGGCATATGTTTGAAGATTTTCCTGTTGTCTTTGTTATTGATTTCCATTTCTAGTTTGACTCCATTATGATGAGAAAATATACTATTAGTGATTTGAATCTTTTAAATGTGTTAAGATTTGCTTTATGAATCAGGATATGGCCTCCCTTGGTAAATGTTCCATGTGGGCTTGGGAAGATGTATATTCTGTTGTTGGATGAAGTAGTCTATAAATGTCAATTAGGTCCAGCTGATTGATGGTGCTATTCAGTTTAACTATATCTTCACTGATTTTCCGTCTGCTAGATATGGAAATTACTGATAGAGGGTGTCAAATACTGATGCGTTAGATGTTGAGGTCTCCAGCTACGATTATGGATTTATCTGTCTCTCCTTTCGGTGTCATCAGTTTTGGCTTCCTGTAATTTGAAGCTCTGTTGTTTGGCGCACACACATTTAGGATTACTACATCTTCTAGGTGGACTGATCTTATCATTATACAATGCCCCTTGTCATCTCTAGTAATTTTCTTTGCCTGATGTCTACTTAATTGATTACCAATATAACCACTCCTGCTTTTATTAAAGTAATGTTTACATCACACTTTATTCATTCTTTTACTTGTAGCCTACCTATATTAGTTTCCAAGTGAGTTTCTTGCACACTGCATGCAGTTTGAGTGGTATTTTTTAATCCACTCTGGTCCTCTTTTGATTGATACATTAGGTCATTGGCACTTTAATTATTGATGGGTTAGGACTAAAGTCTGCCATTTAAATTTTTATTTTCAGTTTGTTCCCTCTGTTTCTCTTGGCTCCCTGAGGATTTTTTAAATGTTTTTTGAATTTCATTTTGATTTATTTATAATATTTTACAGTATTTTGTTGTATATTTTTCTCAGTGATTGCTTAGGTATTATAGTATGCATGTACACGAATTAATATGCTGCTATCAACGTTTTAACACTGCAAGTTAAGTAAGAAGCCTTCTCTTTATCTTTCCCACTTTAAAAATACAATTGTTGGGAATTCCCTGGTGGTCCAGAGGTTAAGACTATGCACTTCCACTGCAGGTGCCTCAGGTTTGATCCCTGGTCAGGGAACTAAGATCCCACATCAGCACTGTGTGGCCAAGAAATAAATACAAGTAAACCTGTATTCACATACTACTTCAATAAAAAGATTGTATTTTGAAAAAAAAAAAAATACAAGTGTCTGAAGTGTTCTTTATGAGCAGTACATCACATGATGTGATTATTTTTGTTTCAGCCATCACATATGATTTAAGAAACTCATGAAGAATAATAGTCTGTTAACAGTCATTTGTAACCTGAGCAGGCAAGCGACAGGGCTGGACTAAGGTGAGCTGAGTGCCTTACACCTGTCCTCCTGGAGTGGGTGCTCCTTCAAACCTGTGCCCTGGGTGCCTCGCTGGTCTCAGCTCATCCAGTCCCTACTCAGTTATATATGCTTGGATTTGAATTTTAGAAAGAGCCTGCTGGCTGCCCTGGGGAGGATGGAGGGTTTGGGCAGGGGTTGGATTTGGGGAGGAAGAGGGAAACCCCTTAGGTGTCTGTTGCTGTCCCTGGAATTTAGAACTAGCAAGAATTTTTGACAGGAGGCCTTCATACACATCCCCATTGGCTTCAGTTCTTATAATAGCCATGTCTCCCTGTTTTATACTTGAAGAAACTGAGGTCCCTCACTGGCTTGTTAATGGGGGACAGAACTGGTGAATGACAGGGAGATGACCGAAAAGTCTGCTCCTCCAGATCGGGTTTCCTCCTTTTTCTCTCTGGGGAATGATTTGTCTGTTGCATTGACTGGATAGTTCGAAGACAGCCTGATGATTTGACTTGGGTCTTGGGCTACCACCAATATTGCCAGCAGGGCCCAGGAGGAGAAATTCTGTCTACAAAGTGGTCTCCAAAGACTTTTCTGCCAGTCTATTGACCAAGAAAATTGCAAATCTTTTTCTTTTGATTTTGGCAGAGTTAAGTCTTTGCTCCACTATAGCTTCAACTGTTCAAAGAAACTCTCATTGTTCATGCCAGAAGGTGTAATATAAATCATGATCGGAGGGCTGGCACTGGGCCACCTTTGTGTAAATATCCGCCCGACTGTTTTTCTTTAGATCTGTGACTATGGTGGTAAGGGGAAACTATTCCAACAACAAAATACAACTTAATATCCTGAGACGCAAGAGATCGCAAGCCCCTCCATCTCCTTTTTGTCTGCTCTCCACAGTTGAAGATACTGGATAGGAGTTCTGTGATTCTTGCAGGTACTGTCTTTGCACATGCAAAGGGCCTGAGGCAGAACTAAGAAGGCAGGTGTGGCTAGAGCATAATGAATCTAGGAAGGGAGTTGAACGTGAGATTGGAGACGATAGCTCCCGGAGGCTCTCGTGTGTGGTAAGAAGTTCCAGCCACTGATCAGGTGAGGGTGAGGCTGTGGCCTCTGTCCACTGTCAAAGGATAACTGAGTTTGGAATGTTGTTGCTGGCAGAAAATATAAAGATGTTCTAGGTAAGACTTGGCAATGAATTCTTAAATTGTGGTGATGATACAGTTGCAAATCTGTGGCCTTTTAAGATTCAGTATTAAAACCATGACTCCGCCTTCCAGCTGCCAAGAGTAGGTGATTTGTATGAAACCAAGGTGCTCCTCGTATAACAATATGTATTAATGATCATGCGTATAGATGTTTCCCAGGCAGTTCTCAAAAAGAATTTGCAGCTAGGAAGCAGTCAAATTCCAGGGCTTACGTCAACAACTTGGCATTTAACAATGTGGTGGCATTTAGTATGGGCCTCATGGGGTCATGGGTGGGGGCTGTTTCCATAAACAGTGTGGTGGGAGCTTTGTTTCCAGGCCGAACTTTGCGAAGTGCACACGAGAGAGAGGGCAGCAGGGCCGTGGTACCCGGGGCTCTGTGCCTGCGGTGAGGTTTGCGTTTCACTCTAAGGAAAGAGGCGTGAGTTAGAGGGGTTTAAACAGAGGACGGACAGGCCTGTCTTAGGTTCCAGTAAGACCCTTCTGTCCTCACATGGGGGAAGAACAGTCAGGGGTGAGGACTGAAGCAGGGAAACTACGGAGGAAGACAGGTCCTCAATCACAGAGGTGAGGATGGCGTGCAGAGCCCAAATGATGAGAAGGAGCCAGGCTGGCCGTGGCTTTGGGGGATCAAGGTGCAGAGAAAGAGAGCATCTCCTAGAATTTTTACCTGAAGCACAGGATGGCGATTGGACACAAGAATTTCTCTCTTGGGATCTATAAATGCTTGTTGGAGAATCTGTGGTCAAAATAGGCTAACTCGTAGGCCTGGGTTATCATTTTGCATCAGGGTCTCTTAATGGAAACCAACAAAATATGCTAGTCTAAGAATAAGAGCTATGGGTATGATATGGACACAGAATAAGAGAAATTGTGGATGGCTGGAAAAATCTGTGTGTGTGTGTATGTCTGTGTATTTGTACAAAAGTATGAAAGTGAAAGTGTTAGTTGCTCAGTCACGTCTGACTCTTTGAGACATGGAGTGCAGCTTGCCAGGCAACTCTGTCCTTGGAATTCTCCAGGCAAGAATATTGGAGTGGATAGCCATTCCCTTCTCCAGGGGATCTTCTCAACCCAGGGTTCAAATCCAGGTCTCCCTCATTGCAGGCAGATTCTTTGCTGTCTGAGCCACCAGAAAGGTCCAATATAGCCATATGAATGTACATAAATATTTACTGGAGTGGCAGAGCCAAGGTTTGAACCCAGAGCCCATGTTCCTAATCACTACTGTTTCAACAGTCTCTTGGTTTCATCGATACTGAGCTGTTTCCGTATGAAAGGTTTCCTTTCACTATTACGAGTAATGTTGCTGCGAATGTCTGTGCACGTGCTTCCCTGGACCCCAGGTAAGAGCTTCTGAAGACAAGTTCAAGGAGATGTGTCTTAGAGCCCCTCACATCTGTGGCCCTGGCAGCCCACCTCTTAGGCCAGTGCTTGGGAAACTTTCCTGTTCCGATAGAGCTGGGACTTCCTCTCTAGCAGCTGAACTGGACTTTGAAGGTGGCCAAGTTCCTTCCAGGATGTGGGGAACACGGGATATAGACCTCCTGAATCTTTAAACAGGACCAGGTCAACGATGATCACTTCCAAAATATTTTCTTGTTTTCTCACCGGCAGGTAAGGCTGGCATGTGGAGGTGGAGGTCTGGAAAAGATGTCATCACTACTTTCTGCTCATCCAAGCTGCAGTTCTGGTGGCCCTCTGAGCTGGAGACTTCTAGATCAAGGTCACCCCAGGCTCCTTTCCAGCCCCAGGGATGGTGAACAGCCATCCCCCAGCCTTCTAACTTGGGGCTGGTTGGGGCACAGCAGGAAAAAGGACTCCTCCTGCTTCCTAACTGTGAGGGAGGTATGGTGGGAGGGAGGAATGGATGAAGTCGTCTTGCCTTGATGAGAGAGAAACTCGGGGAGGATCCAGACCTTCCCTCCTTTGGCAGGGAAGCTGTGACAATGGTGGACTCTTCCAGGGACGCCTGTGGAACAGGCATTACTGGCTTAATCCAATCCAGGTGAATCTTTGGGCTAGACTCTAGGACACAGAATGATACATAGCTCTTGCCTTGAGGAACAACCAGTGTGGCTCTGGGTTCCCCACCATCAGCCAGGCACACACAGTTACACTCAGTTCAGTTCAGTTGCTCAGTCGGGTCTGACACTTTGTGACCCCATGAACTGCAGCATGCCAGGCCTCCCTGTCCATCACCAACTCCCAGAGCTTGCTCAAACTTATATCCATCAAGTCAGATATACTATCCAACCATCTCATCCTCTGTCGTCCCCTTCTCCTCCTGCCTTCAATCTTCCCCAGCACCAGGGTGCCTTCCAATGAGTCAGTTCTTCACATCAGGCAGCAAAAGTATTGGAGCTTCACAGTTGCACTGGTTTTGCAATAACCAGGTGCCACCTCTATTATTCAGACTTTTCTGGACATAGCCATATGAATGTACATAAATATTTACTGGAGTGGCAGAGCCAAGGTTTGAACCCAGAGCCCATGTTCCTAATCACTACTGTTTCAACAGTCTCTTGGTTTCATCGATACTGAGCTGTTTCCGTATGAAAGGTTTCCTTTCACTATTACGAGTAATGTTGCTGCGAATGTCTGTGCACGTGCTTCCCTGGACCCCAGGTAAGAGCTTCTGAAGACAAGTTCAAGGAGATGTGTCTTAGAGCCCCTCACATCTGTGGCGCCTGGCAGCCCACCTCTTAGGCCAGTGCTTGGGAAACTTTCCTGTTCCGATAGAGCTGGGACTTCCTCTCTAGCAGCTGAACTGGACTTTGAAGGTGGCCAAGTTCCTTCCAGGATGTGGGGAACACGGGATATAGACCTCCTGAATCTTTAAACAGGACCAGGTCAACGATGATCACTTCCAAAATATTTTCTTGTTTTCTCACCGGCAGGTAAGGCTGGCATGTGGAGGTGGAGGTCTGGAAAAGATGTCATCACTACTTTCTGCTCATCCAAGCTGCAGTTCTGGTGGCCCTCTGAGCTGGAGACTTCTAGATCAAGGTCACCCCAGGCTCCTTTCCAGCCCCAGGGATGGTGAACAGCCATCCCCCAGCCTTCTAACTTGGGGCTGGTTGGGGCACAGCAGGAAAAAGGACTCCTCCTGCTTCCTAACTGTGAGGGAGGTATGGTGGGAGGGAGGAATGGATGAAGTCGTCTTGCCTTGATGAGAGAGAAACTCGGGGAGGATCCAGACCTTCCCTCCTTTGGCAGGGAAGCTGTGACAATGGGGACTCTTCCAGGGACGCCTGTGGAACAGGCATTACTGGCTTAATCCAATCCAGGTGAATCTTTGGGCTAGACTCTAGGACACAGAATGATACATAGCTCTTGCCTTGAGGAACAACCAGTGTGGCTCTGGGTTCCCCACCATCAGCCAGGCACACACAATTACACTCAGTTCAGTTCAGTTGCTCAGTCGGGTCTGACACTTTGTGACCCCATGAACTGCAGCATGCCAGGCCTCCCTGTCCATCACCAACTCCCAGAGCTTGCTCAAACTTATATCCATCAAGTCAGATATACTATCCAACCATCTCATCCTCTGTCGTCCCCTTCTCCTCCTGCCTTCAATCTTCCCCAGCACCAGGGTGCCTTCCAATGAGTCAGTTCTTCACATCAGGCAGCAAAAGTATTGGAGCTTCACAGTTGCACTGGTTTTGCAATAACCAGGTGCCACCTCTATTATTCAGACTTTTCTGGACTTGTATTTTTATGCTCAAGGAATTTGTTTTAAAATGAATTTTATATCCAGACTGTGAAGAGGAAGTCAATATTCACCAAAATAAGGAGAAGTTTGTTGTAAAACCAAGTACAATGAAAATAGTTATTAATCTTCAGGAAGTTCCTGCCTCCCATGATAGCTGATAGGGCTTTATTTATGAGAGTGAGAAAAAGAGAGGCATCACTGGAGATGAAGGCACTCCTCACTGACACCTTCTCCTTGACCTAATCAGCAGGATGGAAATGTGGCGAAAAAGAAATTTCTCAAGTGTGAGTCACAGGCTATTAACGTTGAGGCCACACTTATACGGGCACCATATGGTGGTGGCTCTGGTGTCTAAGGTTAAGGAAACCGTCAGACCCCAAGCCCTAGTATATTCTGCATTGTTTCATGATGACTTACTTTCCCAAGTGTTCACATGAGGTAGAGATGTTTCCTTTTAGAGATCCTCTTAGATTGCCAACTTCAACTGCCCCTCTTCAAAAATAGATTAAAAACCCGCACCCCCCCCCCAAACTGTTTGCTTTTAACATTCACACCCCTGGAGGCAGAGGAGTGAGGGCTGAGACAGGGCAGGCCCATCAGCAAAGGAGGCCTCAGGCAAGGCCTGCTGGGCCAGGCAAGAGGATTCGGATTCCATCCTAAGAGCATTTAAAAGCCACTGGCATTTTCTCAGCAGGTGAATAATATCTGCTTTGTGTTTTCAAAGGCTCACTGGCTGCAGGTGGAAAGGGATCCAGGGACAAGATTGGAATGAGGTAGACCAGCTGCCCCAGTGGGAGCTGATGGGGGTGCTACAGCGGGAGGAGGGGATGGAGCAGGTTCTATTTTGAAGGTTGGACCAGAAGGGCTTGCTGATGGATTACAAGTGGGAGGGGTGGGAAGGAGAGTCAAGGATGACTCTGAGGTTTTTGGCTCAGGCAGATGGTGGTGCCATTCACAGAGATGGGAGACCGGGGGAGGAGGGATAAGGATGGGCAGTAAGTGGCTTTGTGGGCATGCTCCATCAGGCCGGTGACTGGTCAACTTCCACCAGATGTGGAAACACTCTTTATAGGCTATGTTTGATTGAACAGAATGGAGCCTAACTGAATCACAAGTGAGGGAGTCAGAAAAGGACAAGTTCTGGGCAGAGTCTCTCTCAGAGAGGAAATGAAAATGACCAGTGATCGCTGAGCACCATTGTGATACCCATGACCTACTCGTCCTCCCCGAGGGCACCTCTCCTCCACTGAGAATGACTGGAGCAGAATGTTCTGGAAGCTTCTGCAGCCAGAGCCAGCAGAAGGCAGAGGAAAAAATTACTGCGTGATTTTTCAATCCAACGTTCATTAATGAAATTCCAGTACTGCCTCTTCAACATCTGCTTCCTGCTGCTGCTAAGTCGCTTCAGTCATGTCCATCTCTGTGCGACCCCAGAGACGGCAGCCCACCAGGCTCCCCTGTCCCTGGGATTCTCCAGGCAAGAACACTGGAGTGGGTTGCCATTTCCTTCTCCAATGCATGAACGTGAAAGTGAAGTCGCTCAGCTGCTTAACTGGTTCCAAAACCCAAAGTTAATTTTGAGTCTTGGTTTTTTGTAGCTAAAACTAGCAGTAATTTTCAACTTTATTTAGCAATCTCCCAGGGTCAGGAATTGTTTCTCCTCTGCCACCACCATGAGGAAACCTCATCTGAGAAGCGGGTCCCAGGAATCCAGTGGATTTTTCTGGATTGAGTTGCAGGCATGGCAGTTGTTGCCAACTGACAGCAGTGAGAACGCTCCAACAGGAGGAGAGAATCAAATGTAACTGCTCGGGAGGCAATGGAGTCCCTGGGCTGCAGGTGGCCTCTGATTGCTGCTGTCTGTTTCCCAGGCCTTCCCCTCACCCTGCTGCTGGGGCCCTCAGTCTGATGGCGCCCAGCCTGATGTGGTCGTTCAGCAGGTGTTGCCACGAGCTGGCAGCTCACAATCTGAGCCAGTGACATTGTGGAGATTCCAGGGACACTCAAGGGCCAGCTGAGGGCCAGTCGAGGGCTGTCACTTAAATCCAGCCTGGCAGGTGGCCACTAGTGGCTGGAGGCTGGTACAGGACACACGTGCTTTCCCCACCTGTGGCCTGAGTTCATGACCCCCCCACCCAGAGCCTTTCCAGGGCAAGGTCTGGCCTTAGTCTGTACCTGAAACTGCAGCCTCAGCCCTGCAGCCTCTCTGCCTCCTGTGAACACACACGGTATTAATTATCTCTTCAGCTAGAGCCAGAGGTTGGAAACTCAGTGTCTTTAACAGGCTAGGGGGTAGAGGTAACGTGAATTAGAGAACTGGAAACAGGCCTGGGTGGGCTGGTGGGGATGTGTCCAGTCTCGAGCAGTCCTGCTACACCTCCCCCCCACTGTCCCCCTGGGGAGAGGGGGATGCAGAGATAGGCCTCCAAATTTTCACACAGAGCTGCAAGTTGCTGCAAAATCATGCAGTTAAAAAAAAATGTTGACAGCTAATCTATAAATGTGCACGTTTGATAAAGACATATGTTAGCTCCTCTAGATTCTTTTTGCAACGGCACCCCACTCCAGTGCTCTTGCCTGGAGAATCCCATGGATGGAGAAGCCTGGTAGGCTGCAGTCCATGGGGTCGCTGGAGTCAGACATGACTGAGCGACTTCACTTTCACTTTTCACTTTC
The DNA here is from genome assembly GCA_006408695.1 of Aepyceros melampus. Taxonomy (NCBI): domain Eukaryota; kingdom Metazoa; phylum Chordata; class Mammalia; order Artiodactyla; family Bovidae; genus Aepyceros; species Aepyceros melampus. The sequence continues at coordinate 310,434 of SJXQ01008563.1, read as the reverse complement.
ATGCCTTGGAGAAGGAAATGGCACCCCACTCCAGTGTTCTTGCCTGGAGAATCCCAGGGACGGGGGAGCCTGGTTGGCTGCCGTCTATGGGGGTGCACAGAGATGGACACGACTGAAGCGACTTAGCAGCAGCAGCAGCGCAGCAGACTCTATTGGAAGAAATGTAGCAACTTGAATAATGATAAAAGTCACTAGCCTCAGAATTGAGGAGGCAGTAACGAGAGACTGGGGACTATGGAGAATGGAAGAGTCCACATCCCAGTAAAGAGCCGGACTGTTTCTCACCTGACTGTAACCACACATCCCTGCAAGAGAAGGCAGAGAGCCAGACCTGTATGCAGCATCTCCTAACTTTTAAAATATGGGCAATTAATTCCACTTTGAAAGCATTATACAAGCCTAACAAAATGCTTCTGGAGTCTCTGGGCTGTCCCGTCTTGTTTGGTGTTCGCAGTCGCCTGTCGTCCCAACACTGAGAGTGGGCCCCTCCCCCGTCTCCTGGCACCTCCCAGGCTCCATCCAGAGCACGCTGACCCTCAGCCCTGAGACAGGTCTACAGAGTCCCCGTCATCTTAGTTCTTACCCAGGTTTACTTGATTCCAGGCAGTTTTCTTTCCTCACTGACCCCTCTCTCCATATTCTTAGTTACGAGAATAACACTATCATACTTCAAGTACTTAAATAACACGAAATCCTTCACTTGCCTCCCAGTCTTCATTCCTCAGCCCAGAGGCCAGGACCACTGTGATGTGTGTTCTCTGAGAACAGTCCCCTCATTTACTTACAGGCAGACAGTGGAGGTACATGTGCTATAGACGCATTGAGAAGACAAGCAGAGTATACTGAGTCATTAGAGGCAGGGGCTCTCCCGAGTTGCGGGGGGGGCGGGTCAGGGAGGGCCTCTGCGAGGAGGGGACAGCTACAGAGACGGAGGTGAGAGAACCGAGTCATGCAGATAAAGGGGAGGAGCCGTCCAGGTAGTGGGACCAGCGAGTGCAAAGGCCCTGGGACAACTTCGATCATTTTAAGCAGCAGCGAGGAGGCCTGTGTGGTTGGAGCAGAGTGAAGGGGCAGGAGGGCAGTAGGAACTGGGGTTGCAGAGAGGATATGGTCGGGGGTGGCCCAATCACATAGGGCCTTATGGGTCACTGTGAAGACCTTGCTTTTATTCTGTTCGAGAGGTTAGGTCAGTAGAGGATTCTGAGTGATGAAATATGATGCCCCGACTCTATGTATCTAAAGAGCCCTGGCTGCCAAGTGGGATGCACAGGGTGAGGGAGTAGGATGGATGCCCAAAGCCCAGTTAGGAGACTTGGGCAGCGTCCAGAGGAGAGATGGCAGGCCCAGGCACAGATTTAAGTCAGACCCTGGTTTACAGATTCCAGCTTTGTTCTCACAGTTCCAACCCCCTTTCCTCTACTTTTCCAAAGAATTCCTGCCTTCACAAAATCTAATTATCTACCTAGTGGCTCAGTGGTAAAGAATTTGCCTGCAATGCAGGAGACACAGGAGACATGGGTTCGATCCCTGGGTTGGCAAGATCCCCTGGGGGAGAAAATGGCAACCCACTCCAATATTCTTGCCTGGAAAATTCCATGCACAGAGCTCTGAACTTGACAGGCTACAGTCCATGGGGTCACAAAGAGTCGGACACAACTGAGTGAGTGAGCCCACAAGTGTTGCTTGGTTGGAGGCTCAAATTTTAGAGTGTGCCCATTTAAAGAAGAATACTAAATAACAGTCCAATTAGTGCCTTAAAATGGCCCCAGAACAACAATCACAAAGTGTATATAAACGGGTGACACTTGGGAAATGCTGTTTCTGGTGGGCAGGGTGGTTTGGGCACTGGCAATTAAGTCCCATCACTGTGGCTGGAGGGGGTTTCTCCTGTGAACTCTAATGAGCTGAGGAAAGGTGTCAGAGTGACCTCACTCTCAGCCCAGTGTGGTGGGAAGGTTTGGTCATGGAAAGAAATTGGTTTCTGTTTTTTTTCCCACACGTCTTAAAGTCAATGCTGGGGAAAACAAGTTTTGGTTGGCTGGCCTGGTTTCATTAAAAATATTTAAAATTGGCTTCTTTCACCCTCATAGTGATGTCTTCCAGGTGCTCTGCCTCTCATCTGAGCTGTCTCTCTGCGGCAGGGCGGGGCGGTGGACGAAGATTAGATCATATTTTTTGAGTTAAGATGTTGACATATAAGGCTTGGGAGTTACAGCATTTTCAATAAATCAGGTTACTATCCCAAGGGGAGGCTTACCATGTGCTATTTATGCACGAATGCCTCTATCATTTAAGAGGCTGGTTAAAAATTGTAGTTTAAGAGCGGATTAACAAAGCTCTCTGCAGCCCGTGGATCTGGGAAGGAATGAGCGCTCTGAACAAGCAGACACTCAGGGAGCTGGCGGCAAGAACACCCAACAGCTAATTGCCTCCAAAATGAGTAGGATGGAAAAGCAACAGCTTCAAGACCCTGGTTTTGAGCAGATTGAAAATAAGAAACAGTTTCGCAGGCTGTTTGCCTTTTGCCAAGGCAGCATTTGGGACAGCTGACTGCAGGTGAATTACTCACCAGGTGGTGGCCTCCTGCTTCCCAGGAGAAGTCTGAAAGGTTGGGTGGGTGGCCAACTTTGTCCTTTTACTCTCATTGAGGTGCAGGAGAAGGGATTCAGCCTCCATGGTGACCTAGCAAAGCGTTTATCAAGCAGTTATTGGTTATGGTGTCTAAGGACCCCATAGCTGGCTCATCGGGGGTCAGCAAAGCTTTCCCTTTGATCATCAGTCCGAGGGACCCAGTCTAGGCCTTATGACTTGCCTTTTCTCCTTTCTGACTCACCTTGTCTGGACGATGCCCTCCAAGCCCCAAACACTTCTTACAGGCAACAAAAACCCAAACTCGAAACTAAGACCCTTTCAGATCACAAGAACTGGCATGGAGAAATGGGTCACAGGCTGGTAGGGACAGAAAGGGAAAGGGGGGAGGCGATTTACCCCAGATCAGATGCTCAAGGAAGGCTTCTTGGAAGAGGTGACATTTGAGAAACAACCCGTATGAACTTAGGGAATCACGTACATGATATCTGGGGAAGGCTGCTCCGAGCAAAGGGAACAGCAAAGGACAAGGGCCCTGACACTTGATAAGTTTGGAAATGAGAAAATCCCCGTGCGGCTGAGGTGAAGTGGGAGGGATCTGGACCCTGCAGGACCTACAGACCAGTGTGAGGAAACTGAACTGGACTTGAAAGCCATGAGGAGGCATTAAGGTGCTTTTGGTGAGGAGGTGATATGGCCTGTCCTCCTTAATAGGAATTCTCCCCCTCCTGTTACCTAGGAGACGAGGGAGTGACAGGGCAGGTGGGGAGGTGGACAGGAATGGAAGGACTGAGCGGATGGGGGAGGATGAGGTGCGGGGGGAGCGGTGACAGGAAAGAGGGGGGGGTCTGACCAGATGTAGTAAGGGGCACTTCCTCCTCAGGCCGGTTAATCGTTAGCTCTCTTTACTCAGCCCTAATTATAGGTGAGGTATTCTTCCAAGTCCCCATCACAAATCATCTTGTTTGATCCTTAAATAGCCCTCTGAAGCAGGTAGTGTTATTATCTCCACTTTCTATTAGAGGGAGGCTTCCCAGGTGGTGCTAGTGGTAAAGAACCTCCCTGCCAAATGCAAGAGATGCGGACCTGGGTGGGGAAGATCCCCTGGACCAGGGCATGGCGACTCCTTCCAGGGTTCTTGCCTGGAGAACCCCATGGGCAGAAGAGCCTGGCAGGCTACAGTCTATAGGGTCACACTGAGTGGGACACACCCAACAACTTAGCACACACACATATAAGAGGGGACAGACATGGAGTAATTTCCCCAGGATCTTTTAGTAAGTGTCACTCTCAGGATTTGAACCAAGGTCATCTTGCTGTCCTCTCCTCCAAGCAGCCACTGCTGCCTGAAATCCGAGGCTGAGGGTCCCTATAATTCAATATTCAGGACCCTGGGTGGCTAACCAGGAGCTGGTTGCTAAGCAACCTACTTTTCACAGTAGATCATGGGGTTTGAGGCAGAGCAAAGTCATTGGTGCTCCCAGCTATCACATGATTTGGATCTGACCAATCAGAGTATTTCATTCGGGGTAGTGGGGAAGTAATAGTTAACTTGGGAGGTGCAGACCGTGGGCATCCAGAGAGAGGTCTGGGAGCAGGCAGGCTTCCTGGAGGACTTGAGAAGGATGGGAGAGAGTGGCAGGATTTGCTGGACAAAGGCAAGCCCAGCCCTCTCTCTAAGGACCAGTGTCACACACCGAGTCCTGTCTCCTTTTGACCCACTGTACTGGGGAGAAAGGTCTTTTCTCCCGGCAGAGAAGAGTCAAGACGGGCCCTGAGGAAGCATTGGTGTGGGAGACAGGAGACTTGTCCTCTCATCCCCAGCATGGGAGGACTTGAGCGCGTCCTAGTTATAACTTCCTGAGCCTCGATTGTCATTTGCAAAATGAGAACAGTCAAACCCCTCTCTGGACCTCAGGCTTCCCTTCTGTCAAACGGGGTGTTGGAGAACTTGGCTGGTCCTTGAAGTCTCTTGGGGCATCCAGACCAGTCTGGCAGGGAGACCCTTCTAGAACCCGTGTCAGCAACTGTTGAGTCTGTGGAAGGCTCTGGAAGCTTCTTACCTCCCTGATGGAAGATGGTAATTAGCTGTGTTAACAGTCTGATGATGGAGACTGCGTTTGGGTGCCTGCCACCCCAGAGGAGGAGGGGAGATTCCCAGCAGGAAAACTGCTAATGTGATAACGTGGTGGTTTTATTATCGTATCTCACAAACAAGCTGTGCACTTAGCGGGGCGGATAGTGGAAGAGTAAATATCAGCAGTGGGCGGGGGAGGGAAGGAAAGCACTCCTGTGGGGCTCCAGGGAATCTTCCAGAGACAGGGAGGATTAAACAGTAACAAGCCCCTGCCCCTCCCATGACTTGGCTGCCTGGGACACAACGAGTTAAGGAGGCATTGGTTCTTGCACCGTATAAGGCTGCCAGTTCTCTCTCTCTCTCGATCTCCGGATGTGAAGTCTCCATCTGCTCTAACAGCTGCACCCCGCTTGGCAGTCTATGGGTATCTCGGAAGGAGCACGTCTCAGACCGAGCCCTGCCAGTCCCCACCGTGACCCTTCTCCTCCCACAGGTGTCTCCACTGCAGTGGATGGCCCAAGCGGATGGGGAGAGGGCCTGAGCCAAAATGCTAAGGCCAAGTTGAGCGATAAGACGGTGCCCATGGAAAACATGATCCACGATAATTAAAGCCACTTGTCTGTGGCAGACAGCAGGATGAACAGGTAGGGCACAAAGGATTTTTAGGGCATTGAAGCTGCTCTGGGTAAGACTATCGATGCATATCACCAGGCATCCTCCTGACCCTTAAATGTACCACACCAAGAGTGAACCGTGATGTAAACTGCGGACTTTGGGTGGCAGTGATGTGTCAGTGGAGGTTGGTGGATTGTAACAAGTGTCCCACTCTGCTGGGGGATGTTGATAATGGGAGAGGCTGTGCACACACAGGCGCAGAAGGTAGATGGGAATTCTCTACCTTCTGCTTAATTTTGCTGTGAACCTAAGATGCTCTAAAACATAAAAGCTTACTAATTCTTTAAAAGTTACTGATTTAGAGGGGTACATTCTAAATTCATAATTGTCTCCAAGGTGAGGGAATCGGACATTCTGGGAAATAAAAGGGATCTTTTATCTTTATTTGCATTTATTTATTGAATTTGTATTGCCTTTATTAAAAGAGAACGAGAGACACAAGTAGGATAAAACGTTAGTAACTGTCCATTCTGGGTATGTTGGCCCACGTGCGTTTGTTCTTGATCTTTGTACTTTTATATCTATCAAGCCACTTCTCCTATAAAACTATGACGAAATAGCTGGTCACAGCAGGGGGCCCAGAGAACCCAGGAGACGGGTGGGAGGGGTGAGCCAGGGGAGCGTCTGGCAGCAAGACAGAGCTGGGGGTGGATCCAGACAATGCTTTTTGTCCAGAAGGTTGGGGAAGAGGTGTGAGCCGGCCTTGCAGTACACGCTGATGGTCGTGGAGGGACATGGAGCTGCTCGCTGAAAGCCTGTCATTTGGTTCATCTTCCCGAGGAGGCAGTCTCTGTGCAGGCGGCAGGCTCGGCTTGTAGTAAAAACCATGGGGAGGGGGGACTCATGGGTTCCTAACCCCGTGACTTACTGACTGTGGGTCCATCCCGGTGAGGGATGGTGACTTCAGCTGCCTGAAGACCTGGCTCCCAGGAAAAAAAGAGGGAGGGAATTGTAGTTTCAGGCTCCCTGGGAGCCTTACGGGTCACAAATCTGCTGGGCCGGAGGCTCCCGCAGGAGGTGATGCACTGAGGTTTTACTTTATTTTCCTTCCCATCACCACCTTCCCCCCAGCAGCTGCTGATGCCCTGAGTTGGAGCTGCTCCTCTCTCCCTCCATCCCTGTCTCTGCCTTGCTGGGTGGCCCTAGGATATCCATTCTTGAGCCTCTTCACTTCCATTCTTTTGTCTGCAAAAATGGGTTGCAGTTTGCAAAGCAGGTAGGGAAAATCCCTACGATGCTGTGTGATATGCCTCTCTGCTCCAAATGCTTCATAGTTTGGGGTAAGAAGTAAATGCTCCAGTCTCCTCTGGGATAATGAATAGATCCCGCTCAATCATTCATAACAATAGCAACAATCCCAGTAAAAAAAAAAAAAAAATGGTGATTTTTAAAAATTGCCAGTATCCGGCAGGAATATTAATGTCTCATCTCTCCTGGGATTTTATTCTGGGGTCACTGTGATGTTTTGCTAGATATAGTTTAGTTATTCCACAGTCTGAACCACATCGACTTGCTTACAGCCTCTGCTCTCTTCCACCTTGTCAATCTCTATTCCTCCTTCCTTCTTGAGTTTTCTTGGCTGTTCTTGGGCACATACTCCTGCCCTGGAACTGGAAGATGATTTTACCCTGGAGTGGGTCATCCTATGTTCAAATCCTGCCTCTACCACTCACAACCTGGATCACTCACTGCCCAACTTGAACCTCAGTTTCCCCATCTGTAAATGATGGGTGGGGAAAATACTACTAAATTGGACTTCTCGGGGTGGGGCTTGAGTGAGATCTTGAGTATATGGAATAGTGCCTGCCGTAGGGTAATTGACAATCAATGGTAGCTGTTTTATCATCATCATTACAAAAATTAATGTGAGACAGGAGGACTCCAGTCCTGTTTGATTCAGACAGACTTCTTTGGAGCTAATGAACATCATCGCTTAAGACTGTCCATTCTTGGTAAGAGGGTGGTTGAAAAGGAGATGGAGGCAGGGAGGGAACACAGGAGACACTAGGCCTTGCTTGGCGGTATTTCATTGGTGGCGTTTCACCAGACTTGGAGGTTGTGCAGGTCTGGAAAAGCAAAGGCCACAAGGAATGGTGTGTAGGGAGCAGATAAAAATTCTTAACTTCAGACGCCTCGTAGAATCCCCATGCATACACTGTGATCCTGCAGGATCTAGCCTCCACCCCCAAGTACACAAAAGGCAACGCAGCCCAGCCCACCGGGTCCATGCACCCCTGCTTGTGCACATACTTACACACCCAGTACACATGTTGTCATTCAGTTGCTCAGGCATGTCCAACTCTTTGCAACCCTATGAACTACAGCACACCAGGCTTCCCTATCCATCACTAGCTGCCACAGTGTGCTCAAACTCATGTCCATCGAGTCGATGATGCTATCCAGCCATCTCCTCCTCTGTCGTCCCCTTCTTCTCTTGCCTTCAATCTTTCCCAGCATCAGGGTCTTTTCCAATGAGTTCTTCACATCAGGTGGCCAAACTATTGGAGTTTCAGCTTCAGCATCAGTCCTTCCAATGAATATTCAGGACTGATTTTCTTTAAGATTGACTGGTTTGATCTCTTTGCAGTCCAAGGGACTTTCAAGAGTCTTCTCCACACCACAGTTCAAAAGCATCACTTCTTCAGCACTCAGCCTTCTTTATGGTCCAACTCTCACATCCACACATGACTACTGGAACAACCATAGCTTTTACTAGATGGACCTTTGTTGGCAAAGTAATGTCTCTGCTTTTTAGGATACTATCTAGGTTTGTCATAACTTTTCTTCCAAGGAGCAAGGGTCTTTTAATTTCATGGTTGCAGTCACCATCTGCAGTGATTTTGGAACCCAAGAAAATAAAGTCTGTTGCTGTTTCCATTGTTTCCCCATCTATTTGCCGTGAACTGATGGGACCAGATGCCATGATCTTCGTTTTATGAATGTTGAGTTTTAAGCCAGATTTTTCACTCTCCTCTTCACTTTCATGAAGAGGCTCTTTAGTTCCTCTTCATTTTCTGCCATAAAGGTAGAGTCATCTGCATTTCTGAGGTTATTGATGTTTCTCCCAGCAAGCTTGATTCCAGCCTGTGCTTCATCCAGTCTGACATTTCATGTGATGTCCTCTGCATATAAATTAAATAAGCAGCCTTGAGGTACTCCTTTCCCAGTTTGGAACCAATCTGTTGTTCCATGTCCTGCTCCAACTGTTGCTTCTTGACCTGCATACAGATTTCTCAAGAGGCAGGTCAGGTGGTCTGCTATTCCCATCTCTTTCAGAATTTTCCAGTTTGTGGTGATCCACACAACCAAAGGCTTTAGTGTAGTCAATGAAGCAGACGGTCTTCTGGAATTCTCTTGCTTTTTCTATGATCCAAATATGCTAAAAGATGATGCTGTGAAAGTGCTGCACTCAGTATGCCAGAAAATTTGGAAAACTTAGTAGTGGCCACAGGACCGGAAAAGGTCTATTTTCATCCCAATCTCAAGGAAAGACAATGGCAAAGAATGCTCAAACTACTGCACAATTGCACTCATCTCACATGCTAGCAAAGTAATGCTCAACATTCTCCAAGCCAGGCTTCAACAGTACTTGAACTGAAAACTTCCAGACGTTCAGGCTGGATTTAGAAAAGGCGAAGGAATCAGGGCACACGTATTCTGCTCAAATGCCCTGAGCCCTGGGCTGGCAGTGGGTCTCAGTGGCACTGCTCCCCTCTCTGGGGAAGCCCTGGGCAGAGGTGTTTGTTCTCCTTCCGGCTCCTGGGTCTGGTTTTGAGCCTCTTTGGTGCTTCACCCCTGGACCTCCTGGAATGGTCATCTTGCCAGCATAAAGCCTGGCCCTGGGGATGCCCCAGGCCTCTCACCCCACAGCCTGCCTTGCCTCGGGCACCCAAGCATAATTGGAGACGAGGTGTGGATTTGCACTTAGGCTGGTGGAGGCATCTCGGGGCCCTGGAGGTGCTGTGAGGGAAGCTGACGGCCTCCCTTCCCTCTCCCCCCTCCTCCTCACCACACTCCTCACCCCGAGGCTTCTCCTCCTCCTGCTGTGTCCCTGCAGGTCCTCTCACCCCGAGGCTTCTCCTCCTTCTCCCGCTGTGTCCCTGCGGGTCCTCTCAGCTGCGGAGGAGGAAGGCAGCCTGTCGGCTGAGTCCGCATTAGAGGCTGCTGCTCTGCGTTCCCCAGGCTGCGGGTGGAGCACCAGCAGGGAGCCAGCAGCCCCTGGGGAGGAGGGTGGGCTCCCTGGGAACCTCTTCCCGAGCAGTCTTGCAGTTCACCCGCTCCCTCTGCTCAGACATCAGCCTGTCCACGAGGTCATCGCTGCCTGGCCATGGCTGCCCATCTGACGCCATACACCGTCCCCATCCTGCTTCCGTTTCTCCACAGCTCTGCGGTCGTGAGTACCCGTAACTAATAAATTCATGGATTTCTGTTTTGTCTCTTGCCCCAAACTAGGCTGGATGTCCCATGAGGGCAGGGATCTCGGGCCACGGTCTTCACTGAGCAGCCCTGGCACACAGTGGGTGCTTTATAGAAATACGCCAACTGAAGGAATGACGTCTCCCTTCTGGCCACAGCACCCTGAGTGCCCTTTGGGGAACCTCTGTCCTGCATTCTTGGCTCATGAGCTATGAGTGAGGCAAGCTGCATACCTGCTGCATTTGGGATCCATGACCCTGGCCTGGCAGTCTGCACATCCCGGACCACTGGCTACACCAGGGCAGGTGGTACCCGCAAAAGGGGCTGAAATCCCTGCCCCCCCAAGCCCAAGTCCTGGCGCAAGGCTGCTTCTCCCAAGAAAAAGGAGCACCGTTTCTAAACTGACACGGTGGTACCTCAGAGGGTAACCCTGGCCATGAACAAATCCCCAGGACCCCAGAGTTTGGGTCAGATATGGGCATGTGACCAAGTTGGTCCAACTGGGTGAATCCTAAGAAATCTGCAGATGCCACCAGGAAGAGAAGGTTTTCCCCCTGAGGTTACTACATTGGCTAGATAGCATCTCCCCCCAGTGAGGGAAGGGAAAGGAACAGTACTGTAAGGCTGGGAGAAACTGACTACAGTCCCTGGACCCAGCCCTACCTGAGATCCACCCCATTCTCGGGACTTTTTAGTTTATGAACCCATACATTTTCTTTCTGCTTACATCTCCTGGAGTTGCGTTTTCTGTCCTTGCAACTTTAGGACCCTGTCAGTGTAGTGGTACCCACAGGGCAGTTGTGAACAGTGGATGAGAAGGGCCTTTGAAAAGCACTTTGTCATTTTTAAACACTTCATGCATATGAAGGGCTGCTGGAGGTGCTGGCCCACCTCCCTTTCCCTAGGGCTACTCCCAACCCAGACCCCTTCCTGAGAGAGCCTTTGTCCCCTCGCCAAAGGGGGTTTCAGCTACTCACAGCACCTCTCTATCAAATGAGTGATTTTTCTCCTTTCCCATTTTTCATCTTGAAAAATGACAAATTGAAGCACTTAATTTTCCTCCTCCAAGCCAATTAATGTGGACGTGCTCAGCACCGATGCTGGGCTGTGAAAGACAAGTCATTTATATCAATTAGCAAAACACACATGAGCTTTATGGCTGTGTGCACACTCCAGGGGAGGCTGTCCTTTGAGAAGGGAAGCTGGGGGTGATGACCCCATCAGGAACATGTGGGGGTGCATAAGATTTGGGGGGCATTAGGGTTGTGCTGTGACGGCATTTTAGAAGGGCACTGGTCCAGCCACTTCTCCCTCCCACAAAGTCCCCACGGGAATACATCCAGGGAACAAGAGCATTTCCAGATACAGCCACACCTCCCTGTTAACAGAGGTTTTATTCCTAGACCTCAGCGTGGACTCCACATGGGCAGGCTGGAATGCCAAGTCTTTCTCCAAAGGATGCCTGAACCCCCACGTGCCTCCTGAGGCCAAGCACTCCAAATAATTACAACAGCCTCCTCCCTGGAATAGGGAGCTGCTGAAGGTGTCAGAAAGTAGTGGCACAATTTGATTGATGTTTTTAAAAGTTTGTTTTGACTGCAGAGGGTGGGCATGGATTGAGGGAGTCAGAAAGTGGGAGATTAGGGTGGGTTTCGCAGAGGAGACATATAAGCAAAGACCTGGGGCAGCTGATGGAGGGAGCTTGGAGGATCCTGGGGAAGAACTTTCCAGGCAGAGGGAAGAGCAAGGACAAACTTGTCCAGGGCATGGGAGGAAGTGTGGCTGGAACAGAGTGATCGAGGAGAGCATGCTAGGAGCTGGGATCAGACATGCAAAGGCAGGATGTGGGGGGCTGAGGGCTCCCGTGGGGACTTGGCTTTTGTTGTGAGTGAGGTGGGGGCTGGGGAGGTCTCTGAGCAGGGGAGTCACAGCCTGACTGGTATTTTTGGTGGATTCCTGTGGGTGTGAGTGCAGAATACACTGTGGGGCCTGAAGCTGGTGTCATTTCAAGGGAGCTCTGGAGAGCTCTGCCTTCACAGTCCTTTACGTCTCAGTGCAGAGAAGAATTCAGCGAGAGCACAGTGGTAGATAAGAAAGGATTTATTAGAATAGGACACTTGCGATGGTGATGGACAGGGAGGCCTGGCGTGCTGCAATCCATGGCATCACAAAGAGTCTGACACAACTGAGTGACTGAACTGAACTGAGCCTTGCAAGCAGGCAAGCCAGAAATGCCGCGACCTGGAAACTTAGTGGGTTAGTTTTATAAGCCAAGGAAAAGTGGGGAGGGGGAAAAGTCCTCCTTGGTCTTTCTCCAGTAGACGTTCATGTCTCCATCATCAGTTCCTCCCCAAGGGAGGGCAGGGAATTTGACTTGTCCCTCCCTATGTGGTCAGGCCAGGACTACCATAACACTTTTTCAGGTTTCAGTACAAGGAGGGTCTTTCATTTTGAAATGTCGGCTTCCCCTAAGCGATTGTTTTTTTGTGGGCACAGAGCCTGTTTGGGGGGTCATTAACTTCTGAGCTCACTGGGCGGGATGTGGGTCTCATGACACCACTGTTTTGCTGTTTGGGCCTGTCCTGTGCTTCTGTTGCATGGCTTCATTGCTAAGCAAGCCTGCTTTCTTGAGTAATTATTAACTTAAGGAGTTCCTCATATTTTTCTTCTTATAATCGTCTGGGGTTAACTATTTAGTCACCTATTTTGTCCCTTCATTCTGTCCCCATCAGTGAGGGTGAGGAGGTGAGGACAGAATCAGGCAGAGTGCTTGGAGGGTGATCACAGTAGTCCAGGCAAAATGTTTTAGGAAGCAGGTTTGGGGTGGGTTGCAGATGAGGTGTCTTGACCTTGATTCTGAATAAATCTTGGGAATTAGAAAGTAGGGAAGAGGCTTTCCTGGTGGCTCAGTGGTAAAGAATCTGACATGGGTTCAGCCCCTGGGCTGCAAAGATCCCCCAGAGAAGGAAATGACAACGCACTCCATCATTCTTGCCTGGGAAATCCCACAGACAGAAGAGCCTGGCGGGCTGCAGTCCACGGGGTTGCAAAAGAGTTGGACACATTCAGCAATGAAAGAGCAACAAAAAGGGGCATAAGAGAGAAGTCTGGACTCTCTATGGATTTCAGAAGGCCCTTGAGACATCTCTGCTCATAGGGACCCTGTGGCAGTGTGTGTCTATTTCTGCACCCACTCTTTCCCTCAAGATGGAATTCATCCATTCATTCCATACCTATGAGAGGCTTAAATCCAGATGGGCCTGTGTTCAATTCCTGCCTCCACCGCTTCCTAGGTGGCTGTCTCTAACTTCCCCCAGCCTTAGTTTCCACATCTGTAAAATGGGGGAGCACCTGTACCTATTGGGTTGTTGCGAACTCTGGAATGAGACAGTGTGTCTGTCAATGCATTTATCCTGGTACAGAGCAAACCTTCAGCACACAGGAGCTTATTTTTCCTCCCTCCCTCCCAAACATCCATCCTTTCTTCCTCCTCCTTGTCTTTATCTTACTCAATTAGACTCTAAATTCCAAGAGCACAGTGATTTTTATCTGTCGTGTTTGTTTGACATTTTACTCAGTGCGTCACTTGGCACAGAGCTGGTGCTCCATAAACATCTGATGGAGGGATGGATTCCCTTCGGTCCTGAGCAGATGGAAAGCTAGGGCCGGTTGGGTTGCGGGGGAGGAGTAGGGCAGTTGAATTCCAAATTCCAGAAAAGCAAGAGTCGGGGAGTGGCAGGTGAGTCAACAGGGCCCTTGTTCAAAAGTCTCAGAAGCCCCACAACTGAGAGTTAATGAAATGTTTAATGTCCTCTTTAACTTCATGTGCAAGTTATAGGTCAAATTTATGGGCCAGAGAGAGTTGTAGTTTTAATCTACTCTATATAATTTTTATCACATTAGGGCCAATTATGTAATCAATATACTCTTTATATAAATATATGTCTAGGAGCATATTTTTATTGTTTCTGCTATTTATGAAGATCTGTCAGAGCCTTTCCGCCTGGGGGTACAGGTGGGCCAGGGGGCTGGGTGGGGGGCACTCCCTGGGGCAGGACCTCAGAGCCAAGCTAACGGAAAGGGGCATCCTGGGTCAGCCACCCACGTGTGGAATTTCATGAAACTCTTCAGACAACCCCAGGGGGAGGGTCCAGCTACTATTTCTTTTCCAATTTCAGATACTTTTAAAAATTATCATTAAAATAAAAAAACAACTGGGACTGCCTTGGTGGTATTGTGGTTAAGAATCTGTCTGGCAATGCAGGGCACAGGAGTTTGATCGCTGTTCGGGGAACTAAGATCCCACATGCCCGCCATGGAGGCACTAATTCCGCGTTCCACAACTCCTGAGCCCGGGTGCCACAGCTAGAGAGTCCAATGTGCCATTTTTTGTGCCGGAACGACAATCTCCCGTGTCACTACTAAGACCCGACACAGCCAAATAAAGAAAATGAAATAAAACAACTGCTACTATTTCCATTTCACAGGAGGAAGCTGAAGAGAAGAGGCTCTGATGATTTTGCCAAGGTCACACACAGCCCTTAAGATCAAACCTGGACTTGACCCCAGATATACTCCAAAGCCCAGGCTTTGAGTCAGTTTTGTTGCCCTCTTGGGCCAGATAACTTATTCTAAAACAGCCTCCTACACTCTAGAAAGACAAGGATTTATTCAAGGGAATGGAAGGTTTGAATCTGTCCTGGTCTGTATGTTAACTGTGCGTCGTATTTATGGTCCTAGAGAGTTATCTTTCTCATGTAAGTGTGTATATTTTTATCATACCAGGGGCCCTGATACAATAAATGTTTTACAAGGCTTGAGGGATAATTTCATTCCTTTTCAGTATTTACAGAGGTTCAAAGCTGTAGTTTTCCTTTAAGGCAAATTGTGACATAGCGTGGCCCAGTCTCTGCCTTGATTGATGCTGTCCTCAGTTAGGAAACAACCCTCAAGAAGAACTTTGAGGGGTGTGAGTAGTGTTCTGATGACCCTGGAGGGAGGCAGTGTCCCAGGGCGGGTCCTGAGGAGGAGGGAGGACATTTATGCGGAAATGAACCTCAGTGAGCGGGCCAGCAGGGATGCGTCGGGGCTCGGAGAAGACCCCCTTCCTGTGAGCCAGGAGGCACAGAGCAAGACTTGGAGAAGAGTCAGGACTGGGCTGGACCGCGAGGGGCCAGCGGGTCTCAGGAGGTGGAGGAGCTGGGGGTGGAGCTTCCCAAGGGAACCACGTGACATTATCCACATGACAGGTGCCATCGTGGAAAGGTTTCCTTCCCTCCCAAGATGCTGAGGTTGACATTCCCAAGCTCTAAGAAACTCGAGTTGCACTGTTATTTCTTTCATAAATCTTCCCCAGACATCCTTGGATTACAGACTGAAAGGACAGAGCGTAAATCCATGGAGGGACAGACGATGCTCTTTGCCCAGAGGACGGAGGGTCTAAGTGAAGTCCTTGTTCTAACTGAGCAGGTATCAGCAGGGCACCAAGGGAAGACCCCGGCTCCTGGTCGGCTCTGGTTGAAGCTCCTCCCCGGGAGACGTGCCCTGTAATTGGACAGGATTTCTGCCGTCAGGCAAGGGGGCCAGAGGGTATGCACGTGTGTACAGACGCTGGTGCAGGTATGACGGCCTGTGTGTTCATGCAGGCTATATATTCTTCAAGTCTTTGATTATTTTTTAGGTAGTATTTACCAAATACCTACTGTGTACCTCGATTGCATTAGATCCTAGGACTCTGGTTAAAATGGCAGCCAAGAGAGAGATAAGACCAAGTAGGATTGACTAATAACCAGTAAAGTTAATTTTATGATGCCATAAGGGCAATGGGGGAAATTAACCAGGCAATGTTTTAAACATTAACAGGGTAGCAAGGGCAGCCAACCCACAGGAGGGTTGTGGAAGCTGGTGGTGACACTGAAGGATGGAAATCCGTCCAAACGTTCACCTCTAGCTCAGACCTTTCTCATGGCTGCAGGTGCTGAGATCAGATGCTAACCCAACATCTCCCCGGGTTCTGTTCTGACCCTAAGTCAATGTGGCTGAGGGGAAGCTCCTGTTTCTCTTGCCCAAACCTGCCTTCCTCCTCCCCACCGACCCCCACCTAGTCTTTCCAAGCTCAGTCTGTGGCCTCAATATCTACTAAACCATGGGAGCAACTATTGTGGGAAGGGCCAGGGAAGAAGCATCTCAGACAGAGGGAGGAGTAAGTGCAAAGGCCCTGGGGCTGGCATGGTCTTCCTGGAAGGTCAGGCACAGCCAGGCCAGGGTGACTGCCCCCCTCCCCTGCCCCAAGGAGGGAGCCAGGTGCATCACCACCTCGGCACCAGCCTCCCTGTCCTGCTGAACTCCTGCCGGGGCTCCCTAGAGCAACAGCCCCAAGTGTGGGCCACCTCAGTCAGCAGGCGGGGAGAGTGGATGTGGAGGACAAAGGGAACATGGGCAGCATGGGCCTGCAGCCAAGGCCGGGGCTCTGGCGCTTATTCTGCACTAGGTGGGGAGCCATGGGGCACGGTGAGCAGAGGTGACAAGATCCGTTCACGGGTTTTAAGTGTCATCTCACTGCTATGGGGGTGGTGGACTGTAGAGGCCCCATGGTGGAGGCAGAAGCCAGTGGGGAGTCACCTACAGGGTCCAGGGAGAAGGGAATGGTGGCTCTGGGCAGGGGAGGTGGGCCTGTCCTGGAGCCAAAGCAGGAAAGCCACACTGCAGGCTTCCCACAGCACAAGGACCAGGGAAGGGCTCCAGGCGCAGCTTGAACTGCAGTGACAGCTCAGTTGTGTAGAGAAATGGCCTG
>SJXQ01008563.1:240549-281896 GCA_006408695.1 Aepyceros melampus | reverse complement strand
GGTTGTCCGGTGCCCTTCTCAGAGCTGCTTGGGCCAAAAGCCAGGAAGGAGAATGGCCAGCCTGTGCGGCCCCCACAGGGCTGGCCATCCTCCCCATGGCAGGTCTGTGGGGTCCTGTCCCCAGGACAGCCCACCCCCTCCCCATCATGTGTCACCCCCACAGTCCCGGGGGGCTCTGGGGAAGCACAGAGTTGACTGGGGGCAGCTCCCCGTTACCCAGCGACCCTCAGCAGGGCCAGAGTGAGGGGGCAGAGGATGGGGAGGCTTTGACGGAGAGAGGGGACACAGCTAAAGGATATGGAAAGATCTGGAGGCTGAAGCCAAGGCAGCAGGGATGGACCCCAGGAGGGACACTGGGGCAGCTCTGCACTGGGAACCTGGGCCTGGAAAGTGCTGGAAGGAAACAGCAGGGAGGACGGGGCAGTGCCCTCCAGTGTGCTGGGCAGAGGCTGGCTGAAGCCTGCCCAGGAGGGGACGAGCTTGTGGGACTGGACCCTTCGCCGGAGCCCCTCGAGACTTCTGGGTGGGAAGGGAGAAGGGGCAAAGGCTGTGACAGGGACTCAGAGAGAGGAGCCTCCGACCTCCCCTCCCCATTCCGGCCCCTGGACCACAATGCAGCTGTGACCCTGCACTCAAACCACTGCCACCATCCTGATGAGAGGATTCCAGCTGCAATACCAGGAGATGAAACTGGGGAAGATGCCGACCCCCAGCAGGAGGACTGCAGCTGGCAGGGGCTCCACTGGGTCATCAGGGTCCCCACCCAGGCTCCCCATTCAGCTCTGCCTGACTGTGAACGGAGACTCAAAGGGGCAGGGGGTTCCCGGGGATAGCATTCCTAGTGCAGGGAACAGCTCGTGCAAAGCCACTGAGTCAGCCGCCGGGGGGACGGGAGGAACACTGAGTCCAGAGTGGCTGGAACACGGTGAAGAGGTGGGAGAGACGCAGAACAGGAGGTCAGCGAGGGGGTGACGGGGATTAAGTGGGGCTTGTAGGGGATGTGGGCCTTGTGCTTTCACTCAGAGTGAGATGGGGAGTCCCTGGAGGGCCTGAGTGAGGAGGGCCATGGCCTGACTTAGATTTAATAGGATTCCTCTGGCTGAACTGGAGCCGAAGGTGAACAGGGGAGCAGGGAGACTAGTGAGGAGACTGGAATATTCTAGGCAAAAGATGATGGTTTAGATCAGGGTGGTAGCAGCAGATGTGAACAGAAGTAGCCAAGTGTCCAATGTCGAAAGCAGGTGGGCACAGGCCTGGGGAGAAAAGAAACGTTCCTATGAGCCCCTTCTTTTCAGGCAGAAAGATTGCCCCAGTATCCTGCAAACATGACCTTTATGCCTCACTGTTCCGAAGCAGGGCAACAATTACAGGCAAAGAAGCAGGATCCCATGGTAGGCTTGGGGTGAGGTCCAGAAAAACTTGAGTGTTTCCAGCAGAGGAAGGGCTGTGGGGAGGCAACCACTCATGTTAGCAACAAGCACACACTTGAGCAATGCTCCTGTACGTAAATTTCTGTGCCTGTGTTTGTCCATAAAATTGAGGTTAATGTCTCAAAGAACTGATGAAAAGTTTAAACAAGAGGATGCACGTAGAGAGCTTAGAACAGCGTCTGTCACGTCAGTAGCTCAGCACTCAGTTGATGTCAGCTGCTATTATTTTTCCGTCTAAGGACCCAGATCCATCTCTTTCCCAGTCTCAGGGTGTCACATAATCGCAATGCCAGTATTGCAGAATCTCTCCTCCCTGATCCCTGTCACAGTAAAGGGACCACAGACGCCCTACTTTGGAGTTCATTCCAGAGACAGCTACAGAGAATAGAGGGGAGAAATGTCTGTGTTCTCATAACTCTACAAACTCATAGAATTCTGCAATAAAGTGCTTGCCATGCCTACACAAACAATACAGAAGACGTCCTGTCCCATCACTGTCATCGTCACAGTGGCCATGGCACCTGCAGTGACACCTGGTGTCCCTCCCACAGCTACTCCACCCTTATGATCAGGGCCTGAGTGCTGTCCCAGAGACCGCCATCCTCCATTTGCCTTAGAGGGTCCCCGCTTCTCCCCTGCTCCTTGACATAATATCTAGGATTAACCAGTTGAGAACTGTGTCATTCCCTCAGCCATTGGGATTGGTTCATAGGTGGGCACCTAAGTCAAGGCTATCCAAGCCTTTCCCTGTAGGGATTAGAAAAAAGACTCTCTCCTTCTTGCTGAGTTTAAAACTGGAATGAATGATGAGTCTGAAGCTATGGCACCCAATTTGCCAGCCCATGGCGCCTGACACCAGCCAACACAGAAGCAAGCAGAAATGAACAAGGAAAGAGACCTAGTCCTGATTCCATTGTTTAGGGTTCTAGATGTAGCCGTACCTGAATTACGACAACATCCGACTTTTCCTTCTAGCTGAAGCCAGTTGGGGATGGCTTCTTGCCACGGGCAACCAAGCAAGTCTTAACCTACATGCTATAACCCGCATGCCCTGCCCTTGTCTCTACCTCCCTTCTCGTTGAGCGAGTCAGCTGCACCTAACGGACAGCCTACAGGGGTGGTCAGAAGCCAGACAGTCTGGCTAGGTAAGCTTGGAAAAGACATTCACCTGCTCTGGGCCTCAGTTTCCCCATCTAGACAAATAGTATTTACTCGGGGGTTTTGTGATGAAATGAATTAACATATTTAAAGCACTTGGCACAATGGTCTTGTTACAAGTGGAAGGCGTCTTGGAAGGCAATGGTAAGCATAGTGGTGCTTGCAGGCCTTGCAGGAGAAACCCTGCCTGGGGCGCCTCCGGCACCAGGCAGAACTTATGGGAATAAACCTCTGGGGAGACTTAACACCAAGTGTGAAAGAGCTGGCTGGCTTCTTCCTGCCGCTAGTTCCCGGGGGATAGCATTCCTAGTGCAGGGAACAGCTCGTGCAAAGCCACTGAGTCAGCCGCCGGGGGGACGGGAGGAACACTGAGTCCAGAGTGGCTGGAACACGGTGAAGAGGTGGGAGAGACGCAGAACAGGAGGTCAGCGAGGGGGTGACGGGGATTAAGTGGGGCTTGTAGGGGATGTGGGCCTTGTGCTTTCACTCAGAGTGAGATGGGGAGTCCCTGGAGGGCCTGAGTGAGGAGGGCCATGGCCTGACTTAGATTTAATAGGATTCCTCTGGCTGAACTGGAGCCGAAGGTGAACAGGGGAGCAGGGAGACTAGTGAGGAGACTGGAATATTCTAGGCAAAAGATGATGGTTTAGATCAGGGTGGTAGCAGCAGATGTGAACAGAAGTAGCCAAGTGTCCAATGTCAAAAGCAGGTGGGCACAGGCCTGGGGAGAAAAGAAACGTTCCTATGAGCCCCTTCTTTTCAGGCAGAAAGATTGCCCCAGTATCCTGCAAACATGACCTTTATGCCTCACTGTTCCGAAGCAGGGCAACAATTACAGGCAAAGAAGCAGGATCCCATGGTAGGCTTGGGGTGAGGTCCAGAAAAACTTGAGTGTTTCCAGCAGAGGAAGGGCTGTGGGGAGGCAACCACTCATGTTAGCAACAAGCACACACTTGAGCAATGCTCCTGTACGTAAATTTCTGTGCCTGTGTTTGTCCATAAAATTGAGGTTAATGTCTCAAAGAACTGATGAAAAGTTTAAACAAGAGGATGCACGTAGAGAGCTTAGAACAGCGTCTGTCACGTCAGTAGCTCAGCACTCAGTTGATGTCAGCTGCTATTATTTTTCCGTCTAAGGACCCAGATCCATCTCTTTCCCAGTCTCAGGGTGTCACATAATCGCAATGCCAGTATTGCAGAATCTCTCCTCCCTGATCCCTGTCACAGTAAAGGGACCACAGACGCCCTACTTTGGAGTTCATTCCAGAGACAGCTACAGAGAATAGAGGGGAGAAATGTCTGTGTTCTCATAACTCTACAAAACTCATAGAATTCTGCAATAAAGTGCTTGCCATGCCTACACAAACAATACAGAAGACGTCCTGTCCCATCACTGTCATCGTCACAGTGGCCATGGCACCTGCAGTGACACCTGGTGTCCCTCCCACAGCTACTCCACCCTTATGATCAGGGCCTGAGTGCTGTCCCAGAGACCGCCATCCTCCATTTGCCTTAGAGGGTCCCCGCTTCTCCCCTGCTCCTTGACATAATATCTAGGATTAACCAGTTGAGAACTGTGTCATTCCCTCAGCCATTGGGATTGGTTCATAGGTGGGCACCTAAGTCAAGGCTATCCAAGCCTTTCCCTGTAGGGATTAGAAAAAAGACTCTCTCCTTCTTGCTGAGTTTAAAACTGGAATGAATGATGAGTCTGAAGCTATGGCACCCAATTTGCCAGCCCATGGCGCCTGACACCAGCCAACACAGAAGCAAGCAGAAATGAACAAGGAAAGAGACCTAGTCCTGATTCCATTGTTTAGGGTTCTAGATGTAGCCGTACCTGAATTACGACAACATCCGACTTTTCCTTCTAGCTGAAGCCAGTTGGGGATGGCTTCTTGCCACGGGCAACCAAGCAAGTCTTAACCTACATGCTATAACCCGCATGCCCTGCCCTTGTCTCTACCTCCCTTCTCGTTGAGCGAGTCAGCTGCACCTAACGGACAGCCTACAGGGGTGGTCAGAAGCCAGACAGTCTGGCTAGGTAAGCTTGGAAAAGACATTCACCTGCTCTGGGCCTCAGTTTCCCCATCTAGACAAATAGTATTTACTCGGGGGTTTTGTGATGAAATGAATTAACATATTTAAAGCACTTGGCACAATGGTCTTGTTACAAGTGGAAGGCGTCTTGGAAGGCAATGGTAAGCATAGTGGTGCTTGCAGGCCTTGCAGGAGAAACCCTGCCTGGGGCGCCTCCGGCACCAGGCAGAACTTATGGGAATAAACCTCTGGGGAGACTTAACACCAAGTGTGAAAGAGCTGGCTGGCTTCTTCCTGCCGCTGCTGCTGCTAAGTCACTTCAGTCGTGTTTGACTCTGTGTGACCCCATAGATGGCAGCCCACCAGGCTCCCCCGTCCCTGGGATTCTCCAGGCAAGAACACTGGAGTGGTTGCCATTTCCTTCTCCACCGACTTCTTCCACCAGCATTCAGAGCTCAAATGCTGGAATCATGTGGGAAACTGATATAAAGATCACAGAACAGAATCATATCATTGAAGGGTTCAGTGAGATAAAATGTGTGAAACCCTTGGAGCAGTACCTGGCATAGACTGGATGTACTCTGGGTATTGGTTATTACAATTACTGCTCCCCTGTTAAAATATTATTGTCTAGGGTGAGCCTATTCTTAGTAAATTGATTCTTAGTGAATGAGTCAGTCCCCTCCCCCACAAATGGTCATCGAGCACGTGCTGTGTGCCAGCCCTGCTTGGAGATGCAAGGGAGACAGCAGTGAGTTAGAGTGAAGGGTCCTTGTCTCCCAGATCTGACTTTCAGACCCCATAAAGAACCAAGCAGATAAGAAATGTTAAGCAGTGGGGAGTGCTCCAAAGCTGATGGCATCTGTGATCATGTGACCGCAGGGCTGTGCTCAATAGGGTGCTTGGGGAAGGCCTCCCAGGAAGATGTTGCTAAGGGCTGAAAATACAAAGTCCCTCAAAATGCATATGTTGAAACTGATTCCCCCTAATGTGCTGGTAATTAGGAGTTGAGACCTTTGGGTGGTGATTAAGACACAGGGGTGGAGCCCTCATGAATGGGGTTACTGTCCTTAAAAAAAGAGACTCCAGAGAGCTCCCTCACCCCTTCTGCTGCCTAAAGACATAAGGAAAAGAGGGCCATCTATGAACCAGAAAGTAGGCCGGCACCTTGATCTTGGACCACTCAGCCTCCGGCTACCCAGTCTATGATACATAGTTACAGTAGCCCAAATGGAGCAAAACAAGCACTATTTCAGCTGAACCCTGAAAGAGCTTCCCTAGTGGCTCAGATGGTAAAGAAATCTGCCTGCACTGTGGGAGACCTGGGTTCAATCCCTGGGTCGGGCAAATCCCTTGGAGGAGGGAACGGCTACCCACCCTAGTATTCTTACCTGGAGCATCCCACGGACAGAGGAGCCTGGTGGGCTACAGTTCATGGGGTCGCACAGAGTCGGACACAACTGAGCGACTCAGTACCTGAAGGAGCAGGAAGAGTCAGCCACAAGCAGAGGAACCAGCTGGGACAAAGGCCCCATGTGGGAATTGGCAGGGTCGTGACCCCAGGGTGCAGTCAGGGGCTGTGGTCGCGGTTGGGATCAGGGGTTTAGACAGAAGTGGCTTGGGCACCTGGGTCTTGGGGAGGTGGGGCGGCAGATGTAGGCAGGACTCCCAAGTCCCTGTGACCTTTGCCCCTTCCGCCAGCACTGTCCTTGGGCTGAATTCCAGGTAGTTTTATGAGAACTCAGAGGACTTGGGCTGAGTGGCCTTCTGGGAGCCAGGAGGCAGGAGGAGAGAGGGATGAGCATGGGGTGGGGTGGGCCGGGGGGCTGGCCGGTGGCAGCGAACCCGTGTCCACGAGGCCAGACGGGGGGACCTGGGAGCCACAAATCCCTCCAGGTTGGAGGGAAGAGGCGCAGCTGGGGAGGATGCTGGTTCCTGGCTGGGACCAGATGGTGAGGGGCTGGAGGGGCCGGAGCAGGCAGGGTGGGCAGCTATCTGGAGACTCCTTCCAGCCTGGGGCCACCTGCCTAGAGTCAATCTTCCACCTCCAGAGAGGCCCCGAGGGCTCTGGAAGAAACCTATTTTTAGAGGAATTTGAGCAAATCTGATGTGTAACACCCCAGGGCCTTGGATTTGGAGATCCTTGCTTCAGATTCACTTTGCCTGGGATGTAGAGAAGGAGCTTGTCACCCTGAGTGAGCCGGGCAGACTGTGGGATGCTGGGTCCCTACACCCCGCTGGAAAGACAAGCTCCTTTGTGTCTCTGGGCCTCACTTTTCCATCTGGAAAATGGGAGTAATGATACTACGTAACTCCTAGGTGTTCGCACAATTAGTTCATTCCAGAAACATGCCAGTCCCTGTTTGAAGCGCTAGTAATGAGAGTTAATATTCCCTGGGAGCTGCCTGCATGCCAAGTCCTGGGCTAAGAGCTTTCCATCTTTTGCTCTCGGAATCCTCCTCACAGCCCTGGGTAGTAAGCACTGAGCTTCCCAAGGAGGCTCAGTGTGGTGCAGTGCCTGCCCAAGAGGCTGAGCAGGGGTTTGAACCTGGGCAGCCGGCCCCAGAGACCACAGCACGCATCCTCAGACTCGGCTGTACTCTCATGACTAGTCCGAGTGCAGGGTGGGCAGGTATAGCGCCTGCATGCAAGCTAAGTCACTTCAGTCATGTCCGACTGTTTGCGACCCTGTGGACTGCAGCCTGCCAGGCTCCTCGGTCCATGGGATTCTCCAAGCAAGAATACTGGCATGGGTTGGGGTTGCCATGCCCTCCATCCAGGGGAACTTCCTGACCCAGGAATCGAACCCGCATCTCCTGCGGCTCCTGCATTGCAGGTGGATTCTTTACCGCCGAGCCACCAGGGAAGCCTGGGCAGCTGTTGCTAACCCCATTTAATATATGGGGAAACTGAGGCCTGAAGGTCAGTGACTTGATCGATGCTGAGCAGTGACCAATCCCTGGGCTCTTTCATTCTTTGTAAATGGTGTAACTCAAGGGACAAGTTACTGGGGCAGGATTTTCCCTGGGCTCACCTGCTCCTGCCTCCCGGCACTGGCAACCAGGCTGTGCTCACCTGATTCTCCTGCCCGGCTCTGGTGCTGAATGTCCGAGGAGTGCCTTCCAGCTCTGCTCACCAAACTGACTCTCAAAAAGAGTCTGGTAAACTCATTCACATAACCAACTACAGCATATCGTGGAGCCACCCGTCCTTCCATCCATCCGCCCCTTCATCCGTCCACATGTACACACCTACCTCCTCCTGTCCGTCCATCCATTGATTCATCCATCTGCCCGTCCATCTGTCCATTTGCCTGCTGGTCTCTGGTCCTGGGAACAGCAAGGCAGCCAGGGAGCGTCAGGGAGTCAGTGATGAGAGATGAAGCTGGAGATGGGCCCACAAGTAGATCAATGGCCCCAGCAAAAACTCTTCACCAAGAAAGGTTTGAGTCTAAGTCTAAACTCCTAAGCATCAAAGCAAGACTATTGCAGAATCTCTCAACAGACCCAGCCCCCAGTGTGCTCCTGGGGCTCCAGCAGGAGCGGGTGGGTGGGCTGGCAGCTGACTGAGGGTGGAGGTGGCTTGGGAGAGGAGCCAGTGTCCCGAGCAGACGGGGTCGCCCACTCCCAGGCCCATCTGTCAGCCCCGTGCACCCCTGCCTCCCTCGCCATCCATGTGACCACTGTTTCTGCCATGGGAGGTCAGAGCAGGGCAGCACAGGGAGGGTGCTCCAATGTGAGCATCTTCTCCTTCCTCCCAGCGTTAAGTGTCCCGCTGGGGAGGAGCTGCCCTCGGTTTCTGGGACCCCTGACTCAGCAAGGGGAAGGGAGAGGGTAGGCTCACCAGCTGAGGGCCTGGGGTCTCCTGCTGCTCCCCCCACCCACTGCTTACTATTTATTAAGTCGATTTGAAACTAGCTGGTGTCATTTCAGGGGTCTCTGAAGACCTCTGGTACCATAGTCTTTTGTGTCAGCACAGAGGATTCAGCGAGAGCAAAGCGGTAGATGAGAAGTGATTTTTAGAATAGGATGTCTGTGAGCCTTACAAGTGGGCGGGCCAGAAAAGCCGCACCCTGGGAACTTATTGGCTACAGTTTTATAATCAAAGGGAAAGTGGGGAGGGGGAGAAGTCCTCCTTGGTCTTTCTCCAGTAGACGTTCACGTCTCCATCATCAGTTCCTCCCCCAGAGAGGGCAGGGAAGTTGACTTGTCCCTCCCTATATGGTCAGGCCAGGACTGTCATGAGTGAGTGAGTGAAGTCGCTCAGCCGTGTCCGACTCTTTGCGACCCCGTGGACTGTAGCCTACCAGGCTTCTCCATCCATGGGATTCTCCAGGCAAGAATACTGGAGTGGGTTGCCATTTCTTTCTCCAGGGGATCTTCCTGACCCAGGGATCGAACCCGGGTCTCCCGCATTGGAGGCAGACACTTTAACCTCTGAGCCACCAGGGAAGTCCTAGGACTGTCATAGCACTTTGGAAAAATATTTTCAGGTCTCAGTAAAAAGAGGGTCTTTCATTTTGAAATGTCGCCTTCCCATAAGTGACTGTTTTTTGTATGTGCAGAGCCTGTTTGGGGGGTCATTAACTTCTGAGCTCACTGGGGGGATGTGGGTCTCGTGACACGATTCGTTCATTGTTTTGGGACATGTCCTGTGCTTCTGTTACATAGTTTTGTAGCGGAGCCAGCCTGCTTAGTTTTCTAGTTAAGCAAACCTGCTGAGTAATCATTAACTTAAGTAGAAAAATATGGGAAACTCCTTTATAATCCTCCTGGAGTTAACCATTTAACCACCTATTTTATCCCTTAATCCTGTCCCTATCAGATTAACCCTTCATCACTTAATGCCTTATCACTTAGTGTCATCATCCCTGAAATGGATATAATAATACCTAATAATAATGTAATGGGGACATTACACATATGAAGTACTTAAATACGTACCTGGCACATACATAGGAGGGCTTCCCTGGTGGTTCAGATGGTTGAAAAAAAAAAAAAAATCCACATGCAATGAGGGAGACTGAGTTTTGATCCCGTGTGGGGAAGATCCCCTGGAGGAGGGCATGCCAACCCACTCCAATAATCTTGCCTGAAGAATCCAATGGACAGAAGAGCCTGTGAGCTACAGTCCATGAGGTAGCAAAGAGCAGGACACGACTGAGTAACTAGCACACACACGTACACAGGAAGCCCTTCATAGCCTATTGGTCCGTCAGTTAGAAAGAATTCCTGGATGGCAAGGCAGGTACCTCCAAACATTGCTCTTCCACAACAAATGCAATGAGAGCACTAATCTCAAAACTCCCGAAATCATCTTTTTCAGAACTATGGAGAGTAACTAAATGCTTACAACTAAAGGAGTTTCAAGAAAAATGTCTGAATCTCAGAAAGAACAGGAAGCTTTGTGCAATTTTAACTTGCCCCAGCCCTCCCTCTCTTCCCAGCTCTGTGACAGCCTTGAAAACCCACAGCCTCACAGGGTCAGTAGCTGTGAGACCTAGCAGCCCAGCAGCCCAGCAGCCACTGGAGGGAGCCACACAAACCACCCACAAACTCAGGAAAGGATACTCAACATCATCTGTTGCTAGGGAAACGCAAGTCAAAACCACAAGGCGCTATTACTTCACATCCACTAGGAGGCTCGAAGCAAAGAGACAGACATCAGCAAGTGTTGGTGAGGATGTGGAGAAACTGGACGCTTCCTGCCTTGCTACTGGGAGTGTTAAATGACGCAGCCCCTTTCCAAACAGTCCTGCGGTCCCTCAAAAACTTCCACACAGTTACCATACGACCCGGCAGTTCTGTTCCTAGGTGTATCTCCAAGAGAATTAAAATCATATATCCACACACAAATTTACATATGAATGTTCACAGCAGCATTGCTCATTATAGCCGAAAGCGGAAGTAACTTAAATGTGCATCAACTGAGGAATGGATCAACAGTGATATGTAATATACACACACTGCGGAATTTTGTGTATGTCCTCAGTCACTTCAGCTGTGTCCTACTCTTTATGACGCTATGGACTGCAGCCCATCAGGCTTCTCCGTCCATGGATTTTTCAGGCAAGAATACTGGAGTGGGTTGCCATGTCCTACTCCAGGGGATCTTCCTGACCCAAGAATCAAACCCGCATCTCCTGAGTCTCCTGCACGGTAGGCAGATTCTTTACCTGCTGAGCCTCCTGGGAGGCCCATGGTGGGCTATTATTCCACCATAAAAAGGAATGAAGTATGGATACATGTGACAACATGTAACTGAAAAACATCCTGCTCAGTAAAAGAAGCCAGTCACAAAAGACCACACCTCTGGTGGTTCAGTGGTTAGGAATCTGCCTTCCAATGCAGGGAACGTGGGTTCGATCTCCAGCCCAGGAACTAAGCCCCACAGTCACTGCTGAGCCCTGATGCACTCTGGAGCCCACCTGCCACACCTAAGACTTGACACAGCCGAAAGCAAATGAATGAACGTGCTTTAAAAGGCCACAGTTGTGGGATTCCATTCATATGAGATGTTTAGAATAGGCAAATCCTGTGCTCGCTTCGGCAGCACATATACTAGAATAGGCAAATCCTTAGAGCCAGAAAATATTATAGATTGTTGATTGCCTAAGGATCTAGGGTGGGGTAGGGAATGACTGCTACGGGGTATGGGGTTTCTTTGGGGGTGATGAAAACGTTCTGGAATTAGATAATGGTGATGGTCACACACACTGAAAGTCTACTCAAAACACTGAACTGGGTGCCTTATAAGAGCTTTATCCTGTGAGCTTTACAGTATGCAAATTAAAGCTCAATAAAGCTGTGATTCAAAAGCATTCTGCTGACGTCTGGTCCAAGCACCATCGTTTTGCCCCTGGGCCATGGCAGGGGCCTCCTCAGGGCCTTTCTGCCGCCGCTCTGCCTCCTTCAGGCCATGCTCCCCTCCGCGGAGAGGGTGGTTTTCTTGAAGTCAGAACTGTGAGCTTGCCTCTCCCCTGTTCAAACACCCTGCCTCTCTCACTCGCTAACACCGACCCTTCTCTCCTGATTCTAGGTCTTAGCACATGCTATTCCACATCAGATGAGCTTTTCCCTACGTCTCCCTGGCTGAGTCCTGTCCACTCTTCAGGACACAGCCAAATATCACCTCCTCCTAAAAGTCATCTAGAAATGCCTGCCCGGATCGACCTGCCCATGGCTCACAGATCAAGCGCTCACGTGATGTTTTTTGCACTTGTTCAGCACCCATTTCTCCCTGTGGTCAGAGGGGAGGTCTGGTGCGCCCACAGCTGTAACCTCAGCATCTCCATCCGTGTCTGGCACGTCACACATGCTCCATCAACACCTCTGAGTCAATGGCGTCCCAGGCAGCAACCCAGGCTTCAACACAACACAGGATGGACCTGGGAGCCTGCCCCTCCTGCAGGGGCTCCGCTCTGTGACCTTGGGCAAGACGCCACTCGCTCACCTGTGAGCACCCGCCGGAGGGTTTCCTGGCAGGGCTCGTGCGAAAGTGCAAGTTAATTGGCTTTGGGAACCCCTGCACAAAAATACGCGGTTCAGCAAGAGTTTCTCTTTATACAAGCTTTAGGGAAAAACAATCCCATCTCTCCTGCAGAGAGAGCTTGAGACGATTAGCACCACTCTGCAGATGGAGAAGGTGAGGCCTCATAACGTGACCTGTCTTGCCTGAAAGCACACACAGCCCGAGAGAGGCAGAAACTTTGCTTGATTTTTTCATTCACACATTCACTCAATAAATACCATATTTACTATTTAGGATATTCTGGGCATGGGGGGATACAGTGGAGAAAGGTCAAGAGCAGGCCTGATTCCATGAAGCTGACACTCTACAAGGGAAGATAGGTAGATTGCAGATGATGGCATTTGTTGAGAAAGAACTATTATACTATAGGGACTGAATTGGGTGGGAGAGAAAGGAATGGCTATTTCATTTGTGCTGGTCCGTGAAGGAGGTGACATTAGCCTGAGACCTTGAGAAGAACACTGCTGGCTGAGGAAATAGCCAGTGAAAGGGCACAGAGGCTGTTTCCTGCTCTGAAATCTCATACGAGACTTCTGCTATGACACTGGCCTTCATCACATGACATCAGCTAGTCCAGCAATTTGGGTAAAATCGTCCTCTTTCTAGGGAGCCATGTGCCCAGCTAAACTTGGAGCTGTTTCCAAGGAAAAAGAAGAGACCCAATATATAGTGTGCACAAAGCAGCTACTGTTAGAGGCCAGACTCTGTCTCTTCCAGGATCTTTGGCCACGTGATGCAAAGAGCTGACCTCCTGGAAAAGACCCCGATGCTGGGAAAGATTGAAGGCAAAAGGAGAAGTGGGTGGCAGAGGATGAGATGCTTAGATGGCATCACTGACTCAGTGGACATGAATTTGAGCAAACTCTGGGAGATAGTGAAGGACAGGGAAGCCTGGTGTACTGCAGTCCGTGGGGTTGCAGAGTTGGACGTGACTTAGCAACAGAACAACAAGATCCTTAAGGGAAGTTAGTGTGAATATTCAGTGATATCCAGAAACAGCCTTCCTTTGGCTAATCCACCATGAATTTCTATGCGGCAATTCATCAAGGATCATTTTTGGACCTAATAAAATGTCCAACTCCTGAAAGTCCCTTGAGGACCGTGAGTTCATTAGGTTTCGTCTCCTGTTTATGAGGAGATGATGGACTTTCTAACTGTCCTCACACAACCTCTTTCACAGCCCCCCAGTGCAGAGCATCCCAGCCATAGCTTTAGCCGAGTTCTCTCGTCTTCCTCCTCCCCTTCCACAATATCCGTGCTTTTTCAGGAATATCTTGAAGGTCCCTTTCCTTGATTATCTCTGACACTGAGGAAATCGGGAAAGAACTTTTTCCCCTTTGGTGAGAGTGGGAGGGTGGAGGGGGCTGGGGAGAGAAGGGCTGGAGGTAGGAAGGGTGAGTGAGTAGGCAGCGACTAGGTCTAGAAACATTTTCTCCTGGGATCCCTGATGTTGGCGAGGGAGATGCCAGGTGGGATAGATGGGAATGAACTCTTCACAAGCCAGGTTCACGCCCTGAACAGTAGTGTGGTTTTGGCACATAATTCATGAAATAAAGTAAGGCCCCAGATGAAGAGATATCATTACAATTGCTGCACCCTCTGCGAGTGCAAGCAGAAACTTGATACTATCTTGGAGCAGGACTCACTCTCTTCTGGGAACTGGTGTTTCCCAGCCTGGGACCTCATTGTCCCCTTGGCTGGAATGGTCAATGTCAGAGGCTAAAGTTTTGAAATTTCTCCTCTGTTTCCCACACGGGGAAGACACATTTTACCTTGGGCGCTTGTCACCCAATAGCTCAGTGTTGATCTTTTTTCATCATGGACATTTTCTTAGACTTCAGATTATTTGATGAAAGAGATCTATTGCTTTAAAAATATATATATTTGGAAACTATTGGTCTAGCTCTGGGATGGTGCTTTCAACTGTAAGTCTCCGGGGTTCATCTTAATTAGGCTCTTTTTCTTTTTTTAGTTTTTGCTATGATGTCGTTTTCAGACTAGGTTTTCTCCTGCTGCAAATCCAATTCTGTTTCTTCTTGTAATTAACCCTCTTTTCTTTCATTCGCCACCCCTCCCCTACCCTCTGTCCCTGTAGTTTGGCCAAGTCCAGGGCTATGTATGCCACCTGGGCCTGGCCAATCAGAAATATATATTGCAATAAACATGTTCCATATTGCATCTTAGTGATCGATCAAGAGTCGTGTGACCCAATTAGTGTTAGTAAAAGCCACTCAGCTCTCAGCTACAGTAACTGCAACAGTGCTCTCTTTATTCTGCTGTTTCCGAGACTTTACAGTGTGGACCTGGAGTAGCTGGTGGCCACCATACTGCAGCTGGACGACCTCTGCCCAGATGCAGAGGTGAATGAAAGATGAAGAAAGAGCCACACAGGGACATCCTCTGAATTCCTGAAACCAATCACACCTATAGCCAAAATCCCTACCTTGCTTCAAATCTGTGACCTAATAAAATACTTGGTTTCCTGATTCTAACTTGAGTTGGAGTTTCTGGCATTTGCAACCACAGTTTCCTGACTGATAGAAGTCTCTCTTCCTCATGGGCCTTCTCTTGAAACTATCTGATTTACTCTATGATCTCATGAGTGTAAGTACAAAACCCAGACTAGGACAGGACCCATCTCTTAGGTCTTTGGAGGGCAGATTTTTTCTTTTCTTCCTAGAATCCAAGCAAATAGACCAGTGACTGCCTTATGCTAGTGTCTTGACACCAGGCACTTTCTCTTCTTTATTACTTTAAAATTGTCCAATGTAAAAGCCTCTGTGTTGGTCCATAAGACATATGATGTGTGAGTGCTCAGGGGTGCCCCCGGGTCTGAGGCCCATTCCCTGCTCAGCGCTGCCCTTTTGCAAAACACTGGTCATTTTGTCTCTGAAGATGTGATTCCATTGCTCACACATCTGGCTGTTTCCTCCAAAACCAATATTTTCCTTTTGGCTTAAGAGCCCATCTCAACATAAGCATCTGAGCTCCTGAATGTTGCTCTAACAGCTTGACAACTCTGTAGGTGTAGAGCTGGCTGCCAGCCAATCCAAATTTTTCTGCTTCTTTCTTTTAATATAAACAGGGCCTTTGAAGAACTGTGGATTCACTGAATGAACAAATGAACTTGTTTACATAAAACATGCAGGGGGAAATTTCCACTGTGCTTCAGCATATAATCTGAGTCTGTTTTCTGATGGGCCAGCACATTATGGAGGTTGTTTTCTTAAACAAGGATGTCATCCTCCATATGGTGGCCTAATTATTCATCCCGGCCAGTAAGTTCAAGATTTGAGGAGGGGTGGGGATGCACAGAGAGGAGCAACATTAAGTTCTGCTGTGTTGTTTTCACAAAGAGTGGACTTTTGAGGGGGAGGGGATTGAAATCACAGTGTTTTATTGAAAGGTAGGTTTTCTGGGCAACCCTTCTGATCTCTACCCCAAGTATGCACCCCAAATCTAGCGACCTACATTAATTTGTAGAAGGTAAACCAGCAAGAGTCACTCAGGACAGGGCTTGGGTGGGCTGATTAATGATAGTCATATGTTATTTGGGGGAAATAAAGGTTGCTTTATACAGACCCTAGCATGGAGCCCTATGAATCATCTCTTGGTTAACGAAGACAACCCTCCCATCACCTACTTGCTGATGACAAGTCACCCTAGGGGGAGGCTGAGGGTTTTCAGAAAATAGTTTGTGTGATATGTGAATTCAGAGATAGAACATGCTGGTGAGGAAGGAACAGAGGGTAGTGTGGGTATGAAATGTCAGTGGGGGTTGGGGTGGTGTGGGGCTGTTGGGGGAAGGAGGTGGTCATTGACATAAGCCCACAGAGAGGCACTGGAGAATCTGTGGGAGCAGCGTGGTCTCACACATGACCATCACTGAGCTCAGTGCTGGAAAGCCCCCTACTTTATGAATGATTACTTTTGAATATGGGTTGATGGAGAGCTCATTTAAACAATATTGGGAACCAGTAAAGTCTACTTCTAAACCCAATAAATAAGTCCTCCTACAAGAGGTTACATTTTATCATTTCTTTTGAATAGCCCATAAATCTATACCTCTGGAATATTACATGTCTGGGACACCAAAATGAAATCTGACCATTCATTAAATAATGTTAGCATTTCAGCTAAGAGCCTAGTAGGTTTCTCCAGCAAGCCAGATAAGAACAACCATGATAATAATTCTAATAGAGGCCAACATTTAGTGAATCCTATTTTGCAATAAGGAGACTGAGGCACAAGCAAATTTAGCGCCTGGCTCAAGCTAAGGCATCAAATAAATGAAAGAGCCAGGATTTCAACACTAGTAGTCTTCCGAGGAGACTCAGGGGTAAGGAACCTGCCTACAATGCAGCGGACACAGGTTTGATCCCTGGGTCAAGAAGAGCCCCTGGAGAAGGAAAGGGTGATCCGTTCCAGTATTCTTGCCTGGGCAATCCCGTGGACAGAGGAGACTGGTGGGCTAAAGTCCAAGGGGTCGCAAAGAGTCGGACACAACTTAGAGATTAAACAGCAACAAACAGCAGATAGTAAAAGCCCTGGTTGAGGGTGGGGGGAGAAAGGAGTGAACTAAGGGTCCAAGTCTTTGCTGAATGAAGAGGGGTGTGAGGATGGAAAGCAGTGAGCAGGGGATGATGGGTGGTGTGGACACAGGCAAAAGATTCAAGCAAGACATACTTTCGAAACCAGAAGAAAGCAAGTGGTACATTAAGGGCCATAGAAACAAAGAGGACACGGACCCCACCTTTTTACCTGAATCATGAGAAAAACAAAGAAAAGAATCCTCTAACTTGAGAGAGATGCCCTGTCCTCGGAGAAAGTCAGATTTCAGGTAAGTCTGGTTAGTGGTAGGGCTGGTGGAGAATTGGCTGAAGATACTGGGGAGGGAGGGAGATTGTTGATCAAATCATTGATTCAAAGTTTTTAGGAGGCAAAGAAGAGGATGCGTGAGGGAAAGGATCACAGGAGGTAAAAATTAGGTGAGAAGAAAAATTATTGATAGGGAGAAAAGAACCAACATATGGATAAAAGGAATCCCTGACGGAAAAACTCTAGTAAGGGAACAAAACAAATATCAAAAAGCATAATTCAAGAAAGTTTTCCTAAAACTAAAATAAAAAGGATTTAAAACTATTCATTGAAAGAGCATACTGCATCCTGAGAATTGTGATCTGAAATGACCAAGGCCAAGTTTAAGTAAAGTCACTGGACTGTGGAGAAAATGAAAATAAAAACGATCTTTTGGATACATGATTGAAATGTCCAGGGAAGCATGAAATTCAGGCCTGGTTGTATCTGTTGGCTTAAATTATTTCATCAAGACTGACCTTTCTGACTGGTTTTCTCTCATCTTTATTTCCATCATGTGGATCCAAGTGCCAGCAAATTTTCTCCATATGGCGTTTCAAAGAATTTCTCAGCTTACAGTATTACAAGATAAAATCCAGCATATAAAGAATGTCTCTTTATTTAACAATCACAGTAACAGTTCAGGAATTGCATTTCAGGGGACTAACAACTTGGAATTAATCCAGGCGGCGAATAAATCTGACGCTCTGATTGGTCAGGCAAGGGTCACCTGCTCACACCTGTAGTCAGCCAGGAGGTCCCAGTGGACTGAGAGTGGGAGAGGAGTGCACTCCCTAGAGAAATACAGATGTTGTCCTTAAAAGGAAAGAAATGTATAAAGCACACGTAAAACAACTTCTGTCCACCAAAATTCTTAACCTTGTTCTTTCATGCCTGTACTTTTTGGTCTATAACCTGGGAGGAGGCTACACGGGTGGTAGCAGATGAAAGGATGGTTGATGTGTGGCTGAAAACAGGATTCCACACATCACCCGGGTCTCCATAATAAAGAATTTGTCTGCTGTTTGTCCTGAGTTCCTGGGAGGGAACTTCCTGGTGGGTGAACACATCTCTGTGCCAAGAGGTAATGTGCTCTGATTCCACGAGAAGAGGACACAGAGACTCTGGGTTTGAGACCCTCACAGACCTCACTCCACGTGTCTCTTCATTTGGCCGATCCTGGTTTGTAGTTTTTATACTAAGACTGTAACCAGAAATATGACGAGTACCATGAGTCACTATAGTGAATTATTGAACCTGACTGGGTTATGGGAACCCCTGGATTAGCAGCCAGTTGGCTAGAGTGTGAGCTCCCTGGGAACCCCCAAACTTACAGCCGGTGTGTGAAGTGAAGACAGCTTGTTGGGGGCAGCGCCCTGCATGGGTGGAGTCTCATGAACTCTGGGTGGTTAGCATTATGATCGCGTTGCAATATTATACCGTCCCTTCCTGAGGGCACTTCAGGCTAGAACTTGGAAATCCCCAGTCTCAGAAGATCACACAATTTAATCCTTAATCCTGCTCCCGTGGAAAGGCTCAGGTGCGGCAGGACTGCGCAGGCAGCAGACACGGCCAGGGTCAAGGAAGGCCAGGCCTGTCCACTCCCTCTTGGCACTCGAATCATGCCAGAGCTCACCTTGGCCAGCTGCTTCACCTCCCACCTGGCAAATGGGCAGGGAATGGGCAGGTGGGAGCCACACCCCCACTCACCTGTTTCCCTGGCTGGAAACTAGGGGGAGACAATGGCTGGAGAGGGAAGAAGGAGCCCGTTAAGCATCTGGGGTACCTGGAAATGGGTGACAGATTCCTTCTGAAACCACCCTCTGGCTCCACATCTCGGGGTTTAGGTGACTTTTGACATTTTCTTCTTACCTCTTCACCTCTCCTCTCTCCCTTCTTGTTTTTTTGTTTGTTTGTTTTTCCTCCTGGGCTCTGCCCCTGGTATAAAGAGGAGTAAGTGTCCATCTAGTTTATTGGGGCAATAAAAGGCATTGGGTTTCACGACCGTAAGATAACTCTGGAATAAGCATTGTGCATCTAACCTCATCTCCCTTGCCCCGTCTTTCTGGAATCTAAGGGTGCTGAGTAGGACACACGAGGACAGAGATTTCCTAAACAGCCTGGAATTGATCTTGCCTGGGGATAAGAGATGACTGTACTTCACTTACTCACTGGTACCCTGACCAGTACACAGCTCATTGTAGCTAATCCATGACATGCCTATGAACCCAAATACTGGATACTCTGTTCTGGAAATTCCTCTGACTGGGACTTCTCCCAATAGCCCAGACCCTTTTCCATTGAGCCGCTCAAAGGCAGGTGTGTGTCTGTGTGGGGGAGAGTGGGGGAGGGTGTTCATGTTGGCTTTCCTGGGATGGAAACCTGCTTGGCTCTATCTTAGGTAAATCTGCTTCAAAATACTTGCTCCTAAATGGGTTAACTGTTCTCTCCTGACCACACTGAAGCTGGCAGCCAGGGATGGACAATTAATCTTAAGACTCATTTTCTGAGGGAAGAAAGTAATCCATCGTTTTAGCCAGAAGTGTTGGGGGTGCCAGGCTGGGACCTGGTGAGAAGTGGGCCTGCCTGGGGTTGGTTTAAGAGCCACAGAGAGGTCACAGCATCAGCCCTTCATGGAAGACAGGGTGAGAAATACCCCGGCCTCTCCCTTCCTCCAGCCTCCAGTCCCCAGACAGTGCTTTTGATTGGCCAAACCCTGCCCAAGGCCTGAGGAAAGGGAGCCTGTGGGAATCAGGGGACAGGCTCCTTATGATACTGACCAGAGCGGGGAAGGGCAGGCAGTGACCCGTACAGAGAAAGCAGGCGGCCTTGAGACAATGGGCCTTCCTAGAAGCTGGGACCCCAGGGCAGCCTCTCAGTTTGTGTTTCTGAATCCTTCTAGTCTGATCCAATTCCCCCAGGAGCCTTTCAGGGTCACTCTTTAGAAGAGGATTTTTTTTTTTTTTCCTGGCTCTTGGCAGTGTTATTATAGCAAATATACAGTCTGTTCCCCGGGCATGGGCACTTCGCTGTCACTCTCTGTGTGTCTCTCTCCAGCTCTCAGCGCATCTTTGGGCTGCACAATAAATATTTCTGAAGCACCTTCCATTGGCTGGGGGCCAGGGGTAGGGGCAGGCAGCGCCAGTCTCAAGGGAATACAAATATGAAAATAGCAGTGTCTGCACCATCCAGCGAGGAAAATGGATAGTTCTGATGCAGCTTGAGGGTATCACAGGGACAAGATGCTTGAAGAGTCTCCAAAGAGGGATGTACTTCTCTCCGCCCCATACAGTCAGGGAACAGTACCCGGACACGAAGAGACGGATATGAGCTATGGGATGCGAGTCCACCAGGTCATCCCCTTTCCACATCTTTCTGTAAGAACATTGGGACTTTATGGTTAGAGGCATGGACTGACTCAGGAGATGGCCTCTCTTTAATTCCTGGCCCCCCCCCCCAACTGGTTGTGTGACCTCTGGAAAATGACTCCAGGGAAATGCCAACCTCTTCCCAGCCTCATCTCCATCTACACAATGGGAATAACAATAGTACTCAGTGCAGGAGACCTGGGTTTGATCCCTGGGTTGGGAAGATCCCCTGGAGGAAGGAATGGCAACCCACTCCAGTATTCTTGCCTGGAGAATCCCATAGACAGAGGAGGCTGGCAGGCTACAGTCCACGGGATCGCAAAGAGTTGGACGCAACTGAGCGTCTAACACACATAACACATACCTTATAAGGCTGCTGTGATAACCAGACCAGAGGATCAGGATAACTAACTGCTGTATCATATAACGCCCTGAGTCCAGGGCTGCCTAGAAGTTTGAGGGGTTCCCTGGATACAGGACTTTCAGTGTTAAAAACCAGCATGATTCCAGGCAAGCTGGAACAGTGGTTGTCTTATTAAATCTCATTCATTAACATAATAGAAGGTTTTTCCCAGTTCACATGGGGTTGGGTAGCTGCCCTCCCCGTGATGATTCAGGGACCCACGTCCTAACTTTCAGCTCCACCAAGACACACAGGATGCTGTTGCAGGGCTCTCTGGCCCAGTCACGTGTGATTGGTCAAGTCTAAGTCGCATGATCACACTTAACCACAAGGAGCTGGGGAAATACAGTTCTTGTTTGGAAGAAGAGTCTGCTTTAAGGGGGACATGCTGTTCTCTGCCGCGAGAGTAAATGAGGCGAGGGAAGCAAAGCTTCCAGGGCAACGCTGACCGACAAGTGTAATGCGTTATTAGCAGTGGTGGTGTTCCTCCTCCTCCACCTTCTGTTATTCGCCTACTGAGAGAGGCCTTCCCTGACCACCCCAGCAAAGCGGCCCCTCCGCTTCTCCAGCACTCTCTGCTTGACAGCATGGATTTCTTGTTTCCTTATTGTTTTCCTGTTGATGCCCATCACCCTACCCAAGTAGATGTCCCACTAGATATCTGCTATGCCCAGCAGCCAACACCCAGCTCAGCAAATACCTCCCGAGGGAAAACAGGGTAAAGAGTGGGCTGAGCCTTCCATGCAGAAGGCCCTCTTTCATCACTCAGTCTGTCATTTCCCCGAGTCCCCAGTCTCCTGGGGGCCCCCTTGGCCCCCTCCCTCCCTCCTTCTTTCACCTCCAGCCCCTGTTTCCCGGGAGCACGCATTCCCCGCAGCATCCATTCTGCCCCCTGGTCCAGCCCCTGGCTGCGGTTTCTCCTGAAACGATCTCCCAAGCACTTTATTCCCACCCACACCCCACACCTCTTTTTTGAAAAGCAAGGTTTGTTTTGGTACAAATGTAATTAACACACATTCAGTAAACACCTTATGTCACAAATTGTATCAAAGTCCTCATTATTAGACTCTGCAGATGGCTTCTGGGTACAAAATATTTATATGTCTTGTTTCAGTGGCATATGGCCTGAGAGGGGAGAACGACGGGATGGGGCTGGTGACACTTCTCCCAGCATGACCTCCTCTCTGCTGCCTCTGGGATTGTCAGCGCATGCGCGGGACACACACACACACACACACACACACACACACACACACACTCTCCCTGTTTAGAAGCCTGGGGATGAGGCCCATGGGTGGCCCTCCCCAGAGATCCTGCCACAGGCCTCTGTTCAGTTACAGCTAGGATGTGAGAGATTGTGCGATGCGTCTGGAGGCACTGGGTTGTTCAGAGGGTGGAGTAGCTTTGCTGGGCTCTGGGTGTCTGGGAAATTATCCTGGTGCAATTCATAGATTCTGAGAAGAGCAGGGGTCCCAGGTTCCCCACCAGCCCCTCCTTTTGTTTGACAGATGAGGACACAGCTGGTAGGCTGAACAGACAATCTGAGTTCAAATCCCAAGAACTTTTTAGTTTGCCTTATCTTTTTCCGCTGAGAAATGGGGATAATAACAGAACTACCTCACAGAGTTGGTGGAATAATAAAACTGCCTGATATGCTTAAAATTCTGGGCAAGCCTCCTGGCATGGAGAAAGTGCATGGTGTTGCATTTTTGCTGTTAAAGTCAGTGTCATATCCCCTGAAAGAAAAGGATGTGGGAACACGTGCAGCTGTTCTGTGTTTTACATCGTGAACCTCCTGCTCACTTCTTTATATATGATTCTAGACTTTAAAAATACAAAGAGATCCTTCACCGGCCCCTGAATGCAAACAGTTGCGTGTGCAGCTTCCCAGTAGTTCAGCGGTAAAGATCCGCCTGCAATGAAGAAGCAGCTGGAGAAGAGGGTTCGATCCCTGGGTTGGGAAGGTCTCCTGGAGGAGGGCAGGGCCACCCACTCGAGTATTCTGGCCTGGAGAATCCCATGGACACAGGAGCCTGGCGGGCTGCAGCCCATGGTGTCGCAAAGGGTCAGACACGCCTGGAGCGACTGAGCACAGCAGCCCCGAGCCTGCTGTAATTGATGGGGGGTTGAGGAGTGTTCAGCTTCTCAGGTGGCGCAATGGTAAAAACCCGCCTGCCAATGCAGGAGACACAGGAGACGTGGGTTCCATCCCTGGGTCAGGAACATCCCCTGGAAGAGGAAATGGCTACCCACTCCAGTACTCTTGCCTGGAAAATTCCATGGACAGAGGAGTCTGGTGGGCTAGAGTCCATGGGGTCACAGAGTCGGACTTGACTGAGCAGACACACACGCATGCATTAGGCATGTTCAGGGTGTTTTTACCCCTGGCTTCTGCCCTTTTGTTCCGTTGCTCAGTCATGTCCAATTCTTTGCGACCCCATGAACTGCAGCATGCCAGGCTTCCCTGTCCTTCACCATCTTTCAAAGCCTATGCAAACTCAGGTCCATTGAGTTGGTGATGCCATCCAACCATCTCATCCTCTGTCTTCCCCTTCTTCTCCTGCCTTCAATCTTTCCCAGCATCAGTGTCTTTACCAATAATTCGGCTCTTTGCATCAGATGGACAAAGTATTGGTGCTTCAGCTTCAGTATCAGTCCTTCCAATGAATATTCAGGGTTGATTTCCTTTAGGATTGACTGGTTTGACCTCCTTGCAGTCCAAGGGACTCTCGAGAGTCCTCTTTGCCCTTTACTTGGTCTATACATGTGCCCCTCCCCAAAACCCCCTCCCTGAGACTCTGCTCCTACTGAGAGAGCCTGTAGGCCCCCAGGCCCAGTGCTGAAGTCTTAGGAACAGGGAAAGAGGAGCAGAAGTGGCAGGGGATGGGAAATAGGGAACGATTTGGGTGCTTGATAGAGAAATGCATGCCCTGGCTCCAGCCCTTCTCAAGGCACTTTGGCACTGTTGAACAGCGATAAAGATGCAAGACCTGAATATCGGCCATTGTGTCCCTGGTAGATCCCCAGCTGAAATGCATTTTGTATGCACAGCAGGAGGCTGTGTCCAAGGACATCCACCCCGCAGCACTGGGAATAGCCCCAGTGTCAGAACGACGCAGGTGTCCATCCTCAGTAGAGTGAATAAATTCACCGTGATGCTCTCACCCAATGGCATATGCACCATCAAAGTGAAAGGAGAGATGCAACTACATGCATCCCAACACTGAGCGAAAGAAGCCAGGGACCAAACACACTCTCGTGAATAATCCCCCTCATATTACATCCACAAGCAGGGAACACTAAACTCTAGCATTTGTCTAGCCAAGCAGGGAACAGCAGCGTGAAAATGGAGAAAAAGAAGGAAGCTATTACCCAAAGTCAGAACAATGATGACTTTTAGGAACTGAGGAGGCTGTGACTGAGCCAGGAGACACAGAAAGCTTCTGTGTCAGCTGTGTCTTGATGTAGCGGGAGGAGGGGCACCTGAGTACTCACTTGATAAAAATCTGTTCATAATAAAAAGTGTTGGAGCTTCCCGGGTGGCTCAGCAGTAAAGAATCCGCCTGCATTGCAGCAAACGCAGATGATGCGGGTTTGGAAAGATCCCCCAGAGGAGGCAACTCATTCCAGTGTTCTTGCCTGGAGAGTCCCATGGACAGGGGAGCCTCGCAGGCTGCGGTCCATGGGGTTACAGCGAGTCAGACGCGACTGAAGCAGCTGA
This sequence comes from Aepyceros melampus, assembly GCA_006408695.1. Lineage (NCBI taxonomy): Eukaryota > Metazoa > Chordata > Mammalia > Artiodactyla > Bovidae > Aepyceros > Aepyceros melampus. The sequence continues at coordinate 257,389 of SJXQ01008563.1, read as the reverse complement.
GCATGCACACACACATAATAAGTATTACGTAATTTTCTAGATTTCTAAAAAGTAATGGTTCCGCCAACTCAGGGGTGGACACTCACTCCTTCTCCTTGATCTTATGGGGTTATACAAAGTTATTTCCGTGTAACCTCATTCTCCAGCGACAGATAAAATCAAGTGGCTTTGTGCCACTTTGTTGACAGCTGTAGGTCTGCCCCACCTTGTATTCTCAAGCGCCGTGGCTGGCAAAGAGAAGGGCATTCTGGTCTGTGCCAAGCAAGCCTGGCAGAACAGCTGGCATGGGTTGGGGCACAAAAGGAGCCTGGTCTTGTTTTCTCAGGGGTCCCCATCCCCCAGAGCCAGCTCTCCAGCCTCAGTTCTGAAACATGATGTTTTCTGCTTTGTAAACAAACAAACAAAAAAAAACCAAGGCAATGAAAACTTGTTTGGAACCCTACGGGATGCCACATTCCTGCTGTTCCCAGCCAAACCTGCTCTCAAGAATTCTCTATCCACCCTCAGGATGAGAAAACAAAATCGTTTTCTTTTTGGCGACCGATGAGGAGCCAGGAGGAAGGCGCTGTTTGTTTGGACTTGCAGCACTTTGGGGCTTCATTTCGTTTGTTTGCTTACTTATTTACACTTCTCTCTGGTCTGAAGCTGAGGGCAGGTTTGGGTCCTGATGGCTTGTGTGTGACCTGGTGGCTGTCCTGGTGGAGAAGAACTTGGCACCATGGCCCCGTGGAGGGAACCACAGTGCGGCCGGAGCTGTTCTGCAGGGAGAATTTCTGTCTCTGGTTGGCAGCCCTGTTCTTTTTGGTTCACTTTCACCTGCTTCTCCCGAGGCTCTTGTGGGATAGAATTAGAAGCCTGAAGCAAATAAATAAAAACAACAGCTGACTTTGCTCGATGTCCACTCTGTGCTGAGCACCACTCCACTGCGTGCGTGCGTGCTCAGTTGCGTCCGAGTCTTGTGATTGGTGGACTGTAGCCCACCAGGGCTCCCCTGTGCATGGAATTTTCCAGGCAAGAATACTGAAGCAGGTTCCCATTTCCTACTCCAGGGTACCTTCCTGACCCAGGAATCAAACCCACATCTCTTGCATCTCCTTCACTGGCAGACAGATTCTTTACCACCGAGCCACCTGGGAATCCCTTCCACCTTAACTCATTTAAACCCCACGCTTCCCTCTATGAGAGGTACGTTGATTATTGTGCCCGGGCCACTGAGGCCTAGAGAGGTTAAGCCACTTGCCCAAGGCCACGTTGCTACTCCCTGGCAGAGCTGGGGTTTGAACCCTGAGGGTCTATGATCACAGCTTCCTTTCACTCCTCTGGAGAGAGCATCTTCCCATCCCCGCGGCAGGGCAGAGTGAGCAGGGTAAGGCCCAGTCCTGGGAGAGATGCTCTTGGAGTGTATCTACAGAGGCCTTGGCTGCCCAGGAGACTGTCCCCTTCACAGGGGACCTGTCCCTGCAGAGAGCCAGCCCCTCCTAAAAGGCCCAACCCACCAGGACATGCAGGATCATGTTTCACGGCCGGAGCGTCAGGCTAAGTGCCATCACTGGCCTCTGGTCACAGACTAGGCACAGAATTGGGCTCTCGAGGCAGCCGTGGACAGGACCAGGTACATGATGTGCCATGGAAGGGCCACTCTTTCAGGGACAGAAACTCGAAAGGGGACTTACTCCCCCAAGATGTGGCACTCCTTCGTTAAAAATCATCAAAGCAAAAAAAGAGCATCTATACCATTTTGGATTGCAAAGCAGAAGTAGAGGCAAAGACACAGAACAAATGTATGGGCATCAAGGGGGGAAAAGGCAGGGTGGAATGAATTAAGAGATTGGGATTGACACACATACGCTATTGATCACTCTCTGCGATCCCATTGCCCACCAGGCTCCTCTGTCCTCGGGGATTCTCCAGTCAAGAATACTAGAGTGGGTTGCCATGCCTCCTCCAGGGGATCTTCCCAACCCAGGGATCAAACCCAGGTCTCCCACTTTGCAGGCAGATTCTTTACAGTCTGAGCCACTAGGAAAGCCCGTACGCTACTGATACGGTATATGAAATAGATAACTAATGTGGACTCACCACATAGGTCAAGGAACTCCACTGTGGACACCCAAATCACCTACAGGAAATCCAAAAGACAGAGGAGGTATATGTATACATACAAATGGTTCACTTTGCTGTGCATGAGACTAACACATGGTAAAACAGCTATACTCCAATAAAAAATTTTTAAATAATAATAAAAGAACATCAAAGCAAATCCAACCCTGTGCTTATCTGCTCTGGCGGGAAACTGACTCTCCCTCATTCTGGGGGCCTCTTGCCGACCGTGGTTTAGACCAGACTAAAGGGCTGACCTGACCCAAGGAAACCCCGAAAGGGCCACTGGTGTTAAGGCAGGAAGGGCTGATCTGTTTCTCTGAGCCCATCACCTAAGTCTCAGTTCTGCCACTTAGCAGCTGTGTGACTTTGGGGAAGTTATTCCTTCACTCTGTACCTCAGTTTCTTTTTAAAAAAATTTTATTGTGTGCCCAGTTTCTTCATCTATAAAAGGAAATAACAATAGTCCCTAAGAAGCTCCAATACTTAGGCCACCTGATATGAATAGCTGTCTCATTGGAAAAGGCTCTGATGCTGGGAAAGATAGAGGGCAGAAGAAGAAGAGGGCAACAGAGAATGAGATGGTTGGATGACATCACTGATTCAATGGACATGAAGTTGGTGAGAGACAGGGAAGCCTGGCATGCTGCCGTCTGTGAAGTCTCAAAGAGTCAGACACGATCTGGCAGCTGAACAATAACAGCAACCAAATGCATGGAGTCGTCATGATGATGAAATCTCTTAATACACAGCAAGCACGGCAGATGTTGGGTGGCAGATAATAAGTGCTCGGTCCGCGTTAGCTGGGATGATAGTGGTAACAGTGGTTATCATGAGGACCACTCCTGGTCTCATGGCCTCTGCCAAGGTCACGCTCTGAAGCTCTGCTGGGTGGCAGAGACACCTGTCCGCTGAGCATCAGTTTCTGCACCGTTTCCAGAAGTGCCTTTGGAGGGGTCCAGGGCTGCGAGTCAGTCCCCCCAGGTGGTCCCGTCCACACAGTGGGACAGGGCTGTCATCCCCGGTACTCTCCTAGCAGCTTCATGGCAGCCGAGCAGGGCTTTGCTTCCTAACCAATCACCGCTGTTATAAAGCCACCGAACCTGGTTTAGTGCCTGCAGACCCCTGGCAGAATCGGTCACTGCCACAGCTAATGGCAGCCTCTGCAGACCATCAGCTGTGCTTTCCTTCTGCTGATTCAGGACCCTGCCACAGGGTGATGGGACTCCACGGGCTCCTGTCCTAGGGCTCAGCATCCGGCTGGGGGCAGGATATCCAGGGTGGCTCTGGTGGACTTTTGAGGATGAAGGCAGGACTCAGGAAAGGGGGTGCACAGTGGGCACCCCTGGAGGGGCTGGCTCGGGCCTGGGAAGGGCGAGTCTTTTTTCCTTCATTTCCCAGAGGAACAAAAAAGCCTGTGCTAAAAGGACCTCACTGTTGAGCTTTAAGAGAGAGGAAGTGTCCAGAAAGCATTCCAGGCACAGGCTGGGACAAGAGAGTGGTTAGGGAGACCTACCTGCCTTGGGGCAGGCATGGAACCCATCACGAGGTGCTTCAGTACCAGGCCAGACACTGTAGTTTTCACTTCTCCCCTTAACTGAGGAATCAACGCTGCACATCCAGTTTCTTCCAAGGCCAGGTGGCAGCCCTAGGCAGGGGGTGCCCAGCCCTGGAGGGACCACACGTATGGCCCGAAAGAGGCTGCTGTGCGTTTTTACAATCACTACCCAGGGATGCCAGCTGGGTGCTATCATGATTTGTCTTTGCGAGGGAAGTCGGAGGGCTGGATTTTTATGAGAACACGAAGCTGGAGCCGACTAGCACCCACATGGGGGTGGGGGGGCTTCTGCCCGGGCAGCTGGGCAGTGGAAGATTTCGTCAGCAAGGAGTGGAAGTGGGGTGGGAGTTTGCGGCACACTCATGCTTGGCCTGGGTTGAATCCCTCAGCCGAAGCCTGCCGGGACTCGGGGGTGCTGCTGCGGGCAGCCGGCCCCTGTCTTCCTGGAGGCATCTGCTTTCCAGCAACCTCTCCGCATGGGGCCGGAGGCACCTGGAACCACTTAGGAGCCCCCATTTCCACGTCTCTGAGAGCTTGGGAGTCAGACGATTTGACCTTCGCTGCGACCTGGGTGGACCAGGAGAGAGGGGCTGAGTCCACCAAAACACGGGGCCTCCGCTCTGCCCTTCGCCCCTCTGACAACTCCGCTTTAGCTACGGCCCAGGCACACCCCCCCCAACACCCGGGGCCCTCCCAATGGGGTGCATACATTAGCATATATTATTTAATCAAGAACAAATCCACTCAGCCTGCCAGGGGGCAGGGCATAGAACAGAGACTTCCGCTAGAGGAACTTGAATGATTTAGAAAAATGTCAGAGATTTGGAGCTCTGGGCTTACGAGTAGATGGAAGGACAGACTGCCACGGGGCGGGCTGGGGATGGGTGTGAAATGACCCTCTGCAGGGACTGAGAGGTCCCAGTGTGACCTGAGTCTGAGCAAGCTCCAGGAGATAGTGAAGGACAGGGAAGCCTGGCGTGCTGCAGCTCATGGAGTTGCAAAGAGTCGGACGTGATAGAACAACAGAGTGAAACTCACCATCTAAGCCCAGCTTCCCCCCGCCCTCCTATTTTCTCTCCAAATGGGTCTGGAGATTCTCTCTGGGAGAGTGAAGGGGCAGGAACACGGGGACACTTGAGAACTGGCTAGACTGCTCCAGAGGCGGTAACGGGGCTTGTAGACAACAAGCCTCTGGGCCTTGGCTCCCAGTGGATGGAGTGGACGTGTCAGGGAGGAAGAGTCCTAGGGCCAAAGGCAGGGGGATCTGCCCACTGTGGACAGCAGAGGAGATGGCCCCAGGGATGGTGGCTCAAGTCAGGTTCCAGCAGGACCAGGAAAAGTACCAGGAGGACTGGGAAGAGAAAAGGACGGACCCAGAGATGGCCCAGCGGCAGCCTGGAGGGAGGCGGGCGTGAGGCCGGCCAGGCAGGCCTGGCCAGAGTGTGGACGCAAGCAGAGGGAGCAGCCAGCATCGTGGGGAACCAAGAGAGCTCCGGGCCCTGGTTCAGTGCTCGATGGGGCCAGCGGCTTCATTTTCTCCCAGCTCCTCCCGGCTAGGTGGCTCATCACGCTCACGATGCAGAGGAGGTCCCTGAGGAGGCAGTTTATCCAATGACTCAGAGCCCCTGGTGATGGAGCCAAGGTGCCTCGCACGGATCAGCGCAACCTGGCGTGGCCTTTTCAAAGGCGAACGGCCCGTGGCCTGAACAGGCCCTTCCCAGAGAAGGGGGCTGAGAGGGAACATGACACACGTTCCCGGGTGGCCTCACGCGTGTCCTCAGCTTAGACGGGACCCAGAAGGCAGGACACACGCTCCCAGGGTGGGTTTCAGGGGAATCTCTCTGCCTTTACTGAAGACAGCATCGTTCCAACACACAAGCTACAACGCATTGCACATAAGCGTCCACCCACATGCGAGGCTTCATCCATCAGCAAGTGCAAAATGCACCCACTTATCACCCACCCAATGCATTCTAACACAAGCACATCCCCAGTTATACTGAATAAACATACCACATGCTTGCTCATCTGTTTTCATTCACTGAACATCTCCTGAGCTCTGGGTGCTTCTTTGCAAGGCAGCCTGTCGGAGGCCCTTGGGGGCCAAGGAGGGGCATCCAGCTGTGTGCAGGGTAGGGCAGGGAAGGTTGCCAGGAGAGCAGAGTTATGCCCAGTCTTGATGGATAAGAAGGAGTTTGCCTGGAAAGTGGGGAGGGGGGCGGGGGGAGACCAGTGATTCATTCATTCGTTTTGGCTTTGTTAAACCTTTGTTTGTGTACAAATTATCTGTGTCCTCTGTAGAACAGAAGCTCCAGGAATTTTGTTTTGCTCATTGCTTTGTCTTAAGCAGGATCTGACATACAGGGACCTGTTAATAATTACTATTGAAAGAATGAACTCATCCTCCCTGAAGGATTCTCACGGAGGTGACTTGGCTCCTACTGCGTGTGATGAGTTGTTTCAAAATGTTCACAAAGATTAAGGATCTTTCTGCCCCTTCACAGAGAAGAGGATGGAATCATTGGTTTTTTTCAGCTGAAGACAGTGGCTTGAAGTGAAGTTAGGCAGAGCCAAGATTCAAAAACCTGGGTGTTTCAGAGTTACAGAGCAGGGGGTGCATGGGAGATGGAGGAAGAAAAGAGAGTTGGAGAAGTGGAGGGAGGGAGAGAAGCAGAGGGAAAGAATCAAAAAGCCCCAAGACTTGGGTCTCTGAAAATTAAGTGGCCTTGGCCTACTTTGGAAACACCAGTTGGAAATGAACCAGCCTAGAGGACAGAAGGGAACGCGCGGGCTCACTGACCACATGGTTTTGAACAAACCTCTGGTGTCAGAGTTGCAGGAACTCAGGGGCTGGACTAGAGAGATATTTCCCTGTGTGAGTGAATTTCAGGTGGTACCCAGACGCACACTTTTCACTTAAATAATGATCAGAAATGAAAGAATGTCATAATGATGACTCAAGATGAGGTTATCTCCTTCAAGCCAATGTGAAGCTGGTTTGGGGAGATGTTGGTGGGCGGGGGAGGTGCAGGTTCGTGGCACAGATGCTGGTGGGCGTGAATGCTAATGTTTAGGAAACACAGACCTAGGTGAGAGCGAAGGAGGCCTCTGGTTGTGTGGTTTCGGGGTATGGCAGGACCTGGGTGACTTGAGAAGAGGCCCCCATGGAGCGCCCTCTGCCCCTCCCCACCCTGCTCTCCTTAAGAGGCAGGAAATCTACTAAAGTCTTACTGGGACGAGAGGCTGCTGCCTGCATTATCACGACGTCAGGAAGCATCCTGAATGGATGAGAACAATTCTGGTTAGTGAGCCCTTTGTGCTGTGCGGGCTAAGTTGCTTCAGTCATGTCCCACTCTGAGCCTGCCAGGCTCCTCTGTCCATGGGATTCTCCAGGCAAGAATACTGGAGTGGGTGCCATTTCCTTCTTCAGGGGATCTTCCCAACCCAGAGATCGAACCTGCGTCTCTACTTCTCCTGCATTGGCAGGTGGGTTCTTTACCACTAGCGCCTCCTGGGAAGCCAGTGAACACTTAAGATTCCAAGCAAAGCAGACTCTGAGGCTCTGCACGGGCTACTCTGCCTCCTGGACGCCTTCTCCGTGCCCCTCATCCAGCTGCTCCTTCCCATCCGGGTCCACTTTCCTGGAACAGCTTTCCCAGCCTCTCTGTGACACACGCCTGCCCACCCTCATCACTCTCTCACCCATGGTTTCGTCTTGTCCTCTTGGCTGGAATCAAGGGTCCATTTCCCCAACTATGTGTCATCTCCACGAGTGGGGGCTGTATCTGGGGTGTTCACTGCTGGCACCCCGTAGGGGCCCTGATATTTCCTAAATGATTGAACGAATGGCCAGGCAGTATCCTGATTGTCTGCCGCTACCTCTTGAAAGTGCATTTTATTACCTGTTCAAGGTATGCCAGCGTTGTTCTTTTTTTTCTCTTTCTTCCAGGGCAGACCTCGAGGGCCTTTGTGCTATAACTAGAGCGGCATCAGCATGTTTTAATAATAGAAAGTGGAGGCACGGGCGGTGTAGCTGAACATCATTTAAACAGAACCTGCGCCTCTGGCCTCAGAGAGCTCGTCAAAGGCCCCTGCACATCCGTCACGGCTTTGGGGTGTCTTGGTCAGCCAGTACCCCCAGAGCCCGGGAGGGAAGCCGCAGTCCCTGAGGAGGCCTGGCCGATTTGCCTTCAGTGTTTGCACTCAAGGAAAGGCTTTGCAGAGACAAAAGCTTTGAGGTACAGGCCCAGCTGCCCAGCGAGGTTGCCAGGTTGGCAGATCTCCATGGAGACCACAGAAGCACAGCTGTTCCTTCTCACTTCCCAGGCATCGCTCTGAGTCTGCAATGTCGGGGCCTGGAGCCTGTGTGAGCACCTCCCATGCCCCAGGCAGAGGCCCAGGCTGGGTTCCCTGCCCCACAGGAGGATGAGAAGGAGGGCCGCCTCTGTCCTCCCCAGGAGAAGGGCATCTTGGAAGACAAGGCTAGGTGCAGAGTGTCTCTGAGGGGCTCTGGTGCCGGCCAGTGCAGTTCCTGGGGCCCCTGGGAGTCTAGGGGTGGAGGACTATCTCAAACAGCTCTGTGCCAGTTCAGGCCTGTCCTGGGAGGAAGAAGCGGCAGCTTCTGGTGGGATCAGTCTTGGGATCTGGGGTTTTCCAGCCCTGAAGCCAAGGCCTCCCTATGGCCCTCAGACGCTTTCAGCATCTGCTTCTCTCTCTCTCTTTTCCTATTTTGAAGTATAGCTGACTTGCAATATTAGTTTCATGCAGACACAGAGTGATTCAGTATGTTTGCAGATTATACTCCGCTGTCAGTTATTACAAGATAATGGCTCTGATCCCCTGTGTATGTCCTTGCTGCTTATCTGTTTTATACTTAATAGATTGTATCTTAATCCCATACACCTAATTTTCCCCCCTCTTGCTTCTCTCTCTCCACGGATAACCCTAAGTTTGTTTTCCTATGTCTGCAAGTGTGTTTCTGTCCTGTCATCTGGATTATTTTTGAGTTCTGCACATGACCGTGGGCTGTAGCTCTCAATCCAGAAGCAAAATCTTGGACCCAAACCCTTTATGTCTCATCAATGAGAACTGGAGCAATACATCATGATGGTCACACAGCAAACTATTGTTCACCGTCAAAAGAATGTGGCAGCTCTATATACACAAAGAAACTCCAAACGGAAGTGAAAAATGCAAGCCCCAGGTCTGCACGCTTGAATGAATGTGGGCTGTGTTCACTCCTCGTGTAGGTATTGGTCATGAACCAGGGGCTGGGAGCTGATCAGGACACTGAAGACTCTGCAGGAAAAGAGACAGGTCCCAGTCCTCGTGGAGCTGTGATGGGTTTGTTTCTTTCCTTCCCCTCCTCCCTCCCTTTCTGTCTCTCTCTTCTTCTCTCTCTTTTGTGGAAGTGTTAGTTGTGTCTGACTCTTTCGAGACCCCATGGACTGTAGCCCACCAGGTTCCTCTGTTTACAGAATTCTCCAGCCAAGCACACTGGAGTGGGATGCTATTTCCTTCTCCAGGAGATCTTCCCGATCCAGGGATCGAACCTGGGTCTCCTGCCTTACAGGCAGATTCTTTACCATCTGAGCCACTGGGGAAGCTCTCTTTCATAGATGCTGTATCTAAGGTGACAATCTTCAGAAGTTCCCCTGAGCCCCTGCCCCCTGGCACTCCTGCGCTCGTCCCTGGGGATGGGAGCCAGGAAGCCTGGGACACAGGAGCAGGAGGGTGGCGCTGCTCTCGGCACGCCCATGAGTGTCGTCGTTTTGCCCTGGTGCACCTCACCAACGAACACGTGCTTCAGCAGAGGACTCCAGAACATCAGCTCTAGAGCCTCAGAAGACCCCAGGATGGCGTCCGCCTTCTGGCCCCCAAGGTCTCAGCCGCTCCCAGAACAGCCGAGAGCAGCCTCCGCCCTCGTTCCCTGGGTTACACGGGTGGCTGTCGTCCTTACTCTGTGTGTCCGGAGCTGACTGTGATCACGCTGAATCCTCACGGCGTCTCTGCAGGAAGTCCTGGGGCTTTCCCGTAACACAGAGGAGCAAAGGTGTACAGCATGGTGCATAAACTGTCCAGTTTTGTGCGGTATTGGGGTGATGTACACCTCCATATTTAGTGGCAGAAAAACAACAAGAACACTGATCCTGCCCCTGCATCTGCGCTTTGGGCAGGTCTTGGTGGGGTCACCTTGTCCCTGCTCCAGCTGGCATCGCTATGTGGCTCGGGTGTCATCTGAAAGCTCCCAAGCTCCGGGATGCTGAGGCCAGGAGCGAGGACTCCCCTGTGAACCCCCTCACCCCCTTCTCCACCCTCTTCTCATCATGGTGTCTCCTGGAAGACCTTAGGGTAGCAGAACTCTGACATAGTGCCTCGGGGCTCCCAAAGCACAAATCCAGAGAGAGAGACAGAGAGACAGAGAGGTGTTCTAGGCAGAATCTGTACCCGTTTCTGGACCAAGCCTAAGAAAATCTGAAATGCCACCTCCGCAAACTTATATCATGGAGGATGAAAGGAAAATAAACTCTGCTTCCAGTGGAAGGAGCGCTACTTCCAGTAAAGGATTGGTAGACATACTTTGAAGCCACCACACAAAGTAAGATAGTGGTTGTTGGACTCGAATCCAGACAGTCAAGCTCCAGAAGATATGCTCTTGGCCACCTGCTCCACCTCTTCATTGTCTTGTGTTTGGGGAAGAAAGCATTGCCTTGCTTCTCTCAGGTCCAGGCACTGAGCAGGTGGTCCATACATGTTTGTTGATTATATCGCTAAGACTCTAAAACTCCGCAGGCCGGAGGACCCAAGTCACACTCACTTTCATCTACAGAGCTCAATGAAAGAGCCGGTGGGCCAGAGAGGGGGAAACTTCCAAGGAGCAGGAAACTTCCACGGGCTCCTTGTTAGAATCTCTAATGAGATGACTGAGATGCATCTGCGGCTCTGATGAGGGAAGAGCTGGCTTTCTCTGGGTCGTGTTTCCATAGTAACCAACAGAGACCCAGGCTTCAGCAGGGTCTGCACTACCGGCTGAGAGCTACTGGTCACCAGTACCCTCTTTCTGCAGGTGGCTTCCTGGGAACAAAACTCCCAGCTCATAGGACTGGGGGGATGGTTGTCACCCTGGCACCCGTGGCAGGGTCTGTTACTCTGGCAGAAGCAAGGTGGTGAGGTAGGTATATAAGGACAGAAATTCTTGCTGGGATGGCAGGGGATTAGGAAAAAGCAGAGCATACCCTTGGAGATCATTCAGGCCCAAATTAGCAAATAAGTGGCACTCGCTCGTTGATTCACTCGACAAACTTCCACGGAGCATCATCTCTGGGCCAGAGGTCTTCTGGGAGCTGAGCCGTGAACAAAGGGTCAGTTCACAGGTAACTGACGATTAACAGACTATATCAGAAGGGAGTCACTGCACCAGTTGGCAGCAAGCACTTTGGGGAACAGAAATTGAAGTTGGGGTATGGGAGGGTGGACAAGCCTGGTGGCCTGGGCAGGCCTCATTGAGAAAAAGGCAAATGAATGCAGGCCGAGGGGAGGGGAGGGGAAGTGAGGGGTGGGAGTGAAAGTGGGGGAAGGGAAGAGGCCTTCAGTTCACTCGCCACCCTATTCTTAACTCAGGAGAAGACTGGATGGCTGTTGGTTCTGGTATATCCCACTCTGCGGAAGGGTTGTGACCCCCACCCTGTGGAACTTGGCCTTGGCCGTGGGGGACTTGCTTTGGCCACCAGAGTGAGTGGGGATGGCATGTGCTACTTTGAAGAAGGCATGCTTGCCTGTCTCTGGAAATGCTCCTCTTGGGGCAGGGGCTCCTAATGGAGACGATATTATGGATTTGGAACCCATCCCATCTGCAGCAGGGTGAGGTGCTAGGATCGATTAGCTGTGTCTGCCATGAAGCAGGAAGGGAAAGTAACCCCAAAGTCCTCGTACCCACTGCTACTGACCGATCCCATCCCACACTGAAAGGTGCTTGGTCCGAAATCACACAACTGACAATCAGTGCTCAGCATGGGGCTTGGCACTTGAAATATTTGCTGGGTGAATGAATGGGCAGTGAGTTTAAGAAATCGACCTCCAGTTATCTTTGGAGTGGACTGGGTCACATCCCCAGGACTGTCATGCCCCCAAAATATTGTAACTGCTAGCTCTGAGAATGCCACAAATCCTAGTTTTCTCTTATCAACAATTGCTCATGGAAAAATATATTCTCACTCCCTCCTCAAAGAGCCTTGAATATAAGGTTTAACATGTCCTTTTCTCGGGGGTAATCTTCTCCATCTGCAAGTCCAATATAGTGGCATTTCAGGAGGCATTGATAATGCAGGGAAGGTTCTGGAGGAAGAAGGGACATGCTTTTGGTGCTGCTGGAATCACTATGGGTGGTGGAAGGCTGTTTACAGTGCCTGGCCCAGAATATACATTAGTCACTCAAGGAAGACAGTTTATCTGCACACAGTCAGGAGAGATTAATTCTGGAAGGACTCACGCATTGCATGTTTGAAACAGGGACTAAGAGGAAAAAAAGTTAACAGCTTGAGGAGCCCAGCTTGAAGTGTCTGACCCAGCAGAGGGAGGGGAATTATCTGCATGTCACCTTTGACAGAAGCTCTGGGCTCGACCAGTGCTCTGCCAGAAATGGTATCTTACAAGGAGTTCTTTTGTCAGGATTCTTTTGGCTGCAAGTGACAGAAATAAAATAGGAATGAAAGAGGTAAGTAAATGGAAGCTTGAGGTGTTTGTGGCCTCAGGTATGGCTGGATCCAGGGCTTAGTGATGTGGTTTCTGGAAACACAGACCTGTTTCCCCCGGTCACTCAGTCCTGCTTTTCTCCAGGGTGATTTGATTCTTCGAAGAGAATAAGCAGCAACCTCGGGACTTTATCCTGCCCTCACAGCAACTGTTACAGCAAGAGAGGTCTCTTCCCCACTTTAGCCAGCAAAGATCCCAGGGTAGGCTCTGATTTGCCCAACTCAGATCATGTGACTGCACCCCGCCAGTGACCAAGGCCAGACAGTGGGTGAGCCAGGCTTGTGCCACATGCCAGTCCCTGGGTCCGGGAGTCGTGCACGCTACGTTGCTTCAGTTGTGCCCACTCTTTGTGAAAGGATGGACTGAACCCTCTGTCTTGGGACTCTCTAGGCAATACTGGACTGGGCTGTCATTCCTTTCTCCAGCGGTGGAGACAACCCCACCCACAGCACATGGACTGAGGGGTGACCCCAAAACAGAGAAGCCAGGTGCTGTCACCAGAAGATGAAGGGACAGACCCTGACAGTCAGAAAAACCCAGCATCCATGACATAGACCGAGAACCTGACTGCAAAAACTCCTACTCCTAGCACAAGTGCCCCTGGAGACAACCCTTTCCTGACCGAGGTAAATGTGATTTAAATTCCCTTCTCTCACCAAATACATCAAGACAGTGCCTGGCTCGTTAAGAAGGATGAGCAGGCGCACGTTGCTGGATTTTAATGCTTTAAAAACGACTTCTGCGTCTGTTTAAGGATTACTACTTCCTCGAAGAATTCAGCTCCATGAGATAAGTGTTAATACCTTATTTCTTGGGGGACTCTGCAGTCCAGAGTTGGAATTGATTGTGAACAGAATACAATAATTTACTTTTTATCAGTATCCTCCACAGAAACCTGTTTCCTTGGAGGAAAATGCATTTAGCCTCACCTCTCTAATCCCTCTGTAAAAGTCCTAAATCACCACCCGTCACTCAGAGCCACTCAGCCAGAAATGACCAGCACTCCGTCATAATAAAAGCAGAATTACAGTCGCTGTCACGTCCTGCTGATGGCTCCTTTAGGGCCGCATAGGAGTGAGGCATCTGAGTGTCGTGGAGAGAAACAAGACCCATGGGCTCCGCCAGGAGAGAGTGGGGGGTGTCCCACGGGTCAAGACTGGTGTTGGTCTCTGCGTTTCTGTTTCCCAAAGTCAGATTTAATGGCCCTTTCCTGTATCTTGGGGGGTGGCAGGCAGACTGCTGATTTATAGGCTCCTGATGGGTTTAACTTGGTTTTTTTGAAAATAAATAAGCCACCAAGTCTAATAATTCAGAACTTCCACATCAAGATCACAGTCTTGCGGTCTTCTTGAAAATTAGGGAGGGCTTTCTTGGTGAGTCCAGTGGTTAGGAATCTGCCTTCCAGTGCAGGGGATGCACGTGTGATCCCCTGTCGGAGAACTAAGAACCGACGTGCTACAGGGCAGCTAATCCTCACGCTGCAACTAGAGAAAGCCTGTGTGCTACAGCAAAGACCTAGGGAAGCCAAAAGGAAAAGAAAATTCGGGAACGCTGAGAGCTCTGCCCTTGGCTGGGGCCCAGGAGTGACCCCTCTCCAGCTAACCACACCCTGGTGAACTCTTCACCGTGCCACCTCCATGGCCAGCACCCCCTGGGTCAGAGAGCCTGGCTCCCAGTGCAGCAGGCAGATCAGAGCTCAGACTCCAGACAGACAGGCTGCCAACCTCCACGTGCACTGGCCGGTGACTTGTGTTCATGTGTGCCTCAGTTTCTTCATCTGAAAAAATAAGTCTAATAACAACACCAGCTACTGAGCAGAGTAAAAGCATTTGCAGACATGCAGGAATCACACTTGCACGCAGGGAACATGGAGCAGATGAGCTGTTGCGGCATCGCTTCTGCATTCGTGCAGCCTTCATGCCATGCTCACCCCCTCGGCTGGTACAGTGGCCTCCAAGAAGACATGTCCAAGTCTGAATCCCTGGTTCCTGCAAATGTGACCCTAAGTCGAAAGAAAGGTCTTTGCAGATAAAGTTAAGTGAAAGATCTCAAGACGATGTCATCTGGATTAACCAGTTGGGGTCTCTGTTCAGTTCAGTCGCTCAGTCGTGTCCAACTCTTTGCAACCCCATGAACAGCCGCACCCCAGGCCTCCCTGTCCGTCACCAACTCCCTCAGTCCACCCAAACCCATGTCCATTGTGTCAGTTCTGCCATCCAACCATCTCATCCTCTGTTGTCCCCTTCTCCTCCTGCCCTCAATCCCTCCCAGCATCAGAGTCTTTTCAAATAAGTCAGCTCTCTGCATCAGGTGGCCAAAGTATTGGAGTTTCAGCTTCAACATCAGTCCTTCCAATGAACATTCAGGACTGATTTCCTTTAGGATGGCTGGTTGGATCTCCTTGCAGTCCAAGATGAGTCCAAGTCCTCATCTGTAACATGAGGATAATAATTTTGACCACTCGGGCTCATGGGAGGGTTAAAGGTATTAATATATGTGAAGTGCAATGTATCAGCTCTGTGGTCATTGCTTGCTTGAGGGGCAGCAGGTAAGCAAGCCACAGAATGGAGCCATACTCCAGTTCCATCACAAGCCAGCTGTACAAACTTCAGGAGGCTGCTTAGCCTCTCTATTCTTCCACTTTCTCCAGGGCCTCCACATTTCCATTTTGCACCAGGCCCTGCGTACTAGGCAACTGGTCCTGGCTGCACACGGGGACAGTGCTGGTGGAGGAACTAGGCTGAACCAGGAAGACTTTTCCATCCCTTCCAAATACATGAGCACAGTTTACCTTACAAAAGACCCCTCTCTCCCTGACAGATGTCCTGTGGGGTATAATTACAGTTTTGTCAACTGTGAAGTTTTCCAGAGTCAACTCAGGATGTCTAGCATTAATGTACCAGGCAGTGGGCTAAGTTAGGGATGGAGAGAAATTTTGCCAGCTGTAGGATCTGCCATCCATCCCTGTATCAGTTTCCTGTATCTGCAGCCGCAAATGACCACATTTGTTTGTGGTGTAAAACAACAGAAAAGTTTTCTTTTAAAGTTCTGGAGGCCACAAGTCTGAAACCCAGGTGCTGGCAGGGCCAGGTTCCCTCCAAAGACTCCAGGGGAGAAGGCCTTCCTGGCCTCTCCTAGCTTCCCTTGGCTTGTGTCTGCATCACCCTAATCTCTGCCTCTGTCTTCATATATCTTCTCCTCCACATTTCTTTCCTTCTTCTTATGAGGAGACTTATCACTGGGTCTAGACCCCAAAGCTATAGTTTTTCCAGTAGTTATGTATGGATGTGAGAGTTGGACTATAAAGAAAGCTGAGCACAGAAGAATTTATGCTTTTGAGCTGTGGTGTTGGAGAAGACTCTTGAGAGTCCCTGAAACTCCAATACTTTGGCCACCTGATGCGAAGAGCGACTCATTTGAAAAGACCCTGATGCTTGGAAAGATTGAAGGCAGGAGGAGAAGGGGACAACAGAGGAAGGGATGGTTGGATGGCATCACCAACTCAATGGACATGTGTTTAAGTTACCGGGAGTTGGTGATGGACAGGGAGACCTGGCGTGCTGCAGTTCATGGGGTTGCAAAGAGTCAGACACGACTGAGCGACTGAACTGAACAAATGAGTAAACTGAGGCACAAAACCCTTAAGCAACTTTCCCAACATCACACAGCCTGTAAGTGGCAGAGCTGGCATTTAAACCAGGGAGAAAATATAGGTATCCCACACATAAGACCTCAGTTCGCTACAACTCCCACCAAGGCTTTACCTCCTTAGACAAAATAACCTAAACCCATCAAAGAACAAATCCTCATGCAAACAATTAAACTACCTCAAAGAATTATGTTGTAGAGAGACAAAGTTGCTCTGGGGCAAGATCAGTCCAGGAAGGTTCCCCAGAGGAAGGGGTTCTCAGCTCTTCTTGAGATTTGAGGGGATGGGATTAGAGGAGAGTTGGGCCAACAACATTCAGGAAAAAGAAAAGATTGTGAAAAGTCCAGCGAGTGGTAGTAGGCAAATCTTGCACTAATGTCATGGTCGAGGGATGGACCCATCTCCTGGCAAAAGGCCATCAGCACCTGAACAACACCCTCTGGGGTCCATGGGCAAGGGACAAACCAGAAATCACATGTGTACACGGTGGAGGACATATTATGATCATGTCGAGGCCAGGCATCTGCCTGAGTGTTACAAATGTTTATGAATATTAATAGCCATTTGTTCCCAAAGGACCACAAATCAGTTAATTAGGGCCCTGTCAACCTGTTTATATTATCTATAAATGAAAACCCATCAGCAGCCAAACATGAAATTAAGCAGGCCATGTGTGGGCCGCCACCGTTTCTGGATGAATTACCCAGCCAGCTCCCGCCTGAGCCCCCGTCCTGGCACGGAGGTGGGTATATCTCTTTCCTGCCCTCATTTTAATCAAGCCA
>SJXQ01008563.1:180702-240369 GCA_006408695.1 Aepyceros melampus | reverse complement strand
GCTGCGTTGGGGCGGGGGTGGGGGGAGTGGCAGGGGGGAAGGGGTGATTTAAGACTAGTGGTAAATTAGCTGCAATCCAGAGTCTTGCAGGAGAGGGAGAATGACCTATAAATCAATGTTTCATGGACAGGTAATCAGGCCTCCAATCCAGGCACTGATCACCAAAGCCCTGGGTCCATCCGTCTTTTTCCTGGGGTGATGGGACTAGGGTGGGGGCCCCGAGTCACAGCCACCAGCTGGTTCGTGTTCCATCTGGACAGCTTGGCATTGGGGTCTCCAGCATGTTCTGTGGAACAAGGCTCGAGATGCCAGAGGCAGAGAGGGACGAGGCAGAGATTCGTTCAACAACCAGCACGTGCTGGGCACTGTGCTTGGAGCTAGAAATAAACACATCAGTGAACAGAACTGACAGGAGTGGAGGGGGGTCCTGGCTGGAGACTGTGCTGGTCTAATGAGGCAAGGAACCCACACTGCCGCTGCGTTACACAGGTTCTTCTTCCTAAAAATCTCCTCAGCCCCAGGAAACTTTATGTGGGGTGAATTCTTGAACTATTTTTTTCTGTTTGGGCAAAAAACACTGTGGTTTCCTGGCCACATTTATGCTAAAAACAACATTGAATTCCATGAAGTTTCTCCAAATGGGCACAATTATTTGAAGTTAGGACTAGTTGTCAAAATACAACCTAACAAGTTAGGACTAGTTATTGAATACTTGCATTTTAAATAATCAAGGTGTATTAGCATGATATTTACTATTACGTGTGTTGGAAAACTAAAGATAATCTTCCCATGTTTTGCTATCACGCTTACCCAGTTGCATTAAGTTGGCCAAAATGTTCGTTCGGGTGTGTTGGGCAAATCTGAACAAACTTTTGGCCTACGCAAAATTTATGTTGGCTGTAACTCCGCTGTGATCCTAACAATAGAACTATCTGTTCTGTGGATTTTAGACACTGGGGAACACTGATGGATTTTTAAGAGCACCGGATGGGATTGAGACGACCCAGATGCCAGATCTTTTTCTGACTGTGTGACTTTGGAGAAGTCATCTAATGTGTCTGAGACACAGAGCCTCTTTTTTTTCCCCCTAGTGTCTTGACTGGGTCGATTTTGCCTGAGGGGGCCACTGGGCATTGTCTGGAGACATTCTTACAGCTGTCACTACTTGGAGAGGAGGGTGCCACGGGCGTCCAGTGGGTAGAGGCCAGGGATGCTGCTGGACACATCCCTGCAACACAGTCATCCAGCCCCAAACGGCAGCGGCGCTGAGGATGAGATACACAAACGGTGTCCACACCTCTTCCTGGCAGACGTCCGGAGAGAGCAGAAGCCCCACCCTGCATGCGTGTCCCTCCTTCCCTGCAGAGGTGGTGGTCGTCCTAAACTGTGTGATGGTCATGCCCCTGTGTGTCCTTACCTATGTGGACACTCTCTCCCTAACACGGGAATCATAACAGGAGATTGGTCTCATTAAAAGGCTGTTACAAGGCATTTGTGATGGAAAGCCCAAGAAAATGTCTTAAATACTCCGTAGCATAATTTAGAATTTGGAATCATTACTCTGACCTTGCCTGCTTTTCCTATTTCCCCTTTGAGCATTCACAGTGGGAACCATTCTGCCTCCTTTGACAGATGGACATGAAGCCCAGAGTGGTCGACTTTTCCTTGGCTGCACAGCAAGTTGGAACCCAAGTTGGGGTCAAGCTCCAGTCCTCTGAGTCGACTTTTGGTTTCAAGAGGGGAGCTTGAAGACACTTTCAAAGAAGTTGAACCACGGGAGTTAATAGGAGCTGATTCTGGGCCTCTCAACCCCATTAGCAGCGCTCTCAGGCATGTGTCAAAAGCATTTCAGGCCGATTTATTTGCCTCTCCCTAAGTTGCCATTTCATTTCATGAAACAGCATTGGAGCGGCTGCCTCTCCAGATGGGTTGAAAATTGAAGTCTGATCCAAAGGCACTTGCCCTTTCAGGCCAGCCCCCTCCTGAGAGCGAGCGCCAGCAGGGACAGCAATTTGGCTGCCTCTCATGCTCATTTTTGTTCCTCGTGAAAAAAAACTGTTAAAAAGAAACCAATTTTTGAGAAAATGACCCAGGTGATTAGGTGAAATCGCTTCTCTTGCTTTATGCTCCAGCTGAGAAGCTGCAACCAGATTGGAGGAGCGGGGAGGAGGGTGTTAGGTGGGGCAGGGACCTGGGTCCTAGTTCCTGCCCAACCCCCACCCCGCCCCAAGCAGCTAAGGTCAAGTTTGGGACAAAGGCCCATTTCACAGATGACCCTTATCTTATTTTTCTGTTTATTTAATCAAAGGTACATGCATACAGATTAAATGACCAAATAATTCTGTAAGCTGTGTTACAGAAAAGGCATTTTCTCACTCTCTTTGCCCAGTTTTCTTGTACTTCTGGGAGACTGCTTTCAACTCTTTTAGCTAAATATGCTGGTATTTAAATCTAAATGGCATGTTGGAAAAAGTCTCCTGGACTTGGATGGCTAAGCAGTGACCAAGGAGATAAAATTAAATGTTACTAATCCAGCCAGCCCATTCTAAAGGAGATCAGTTCTGGGTGTTCTTTGGAAGGAATGATACTAAAGCTGAAACTCCAATACTTTGGCCACCTCATGCGAAGAGCTGACTCATTGGAAAAGACTCTGATGCTGGGAGGGATTAGGGGGAGAAGGAGAAGGGGACGACAGAGGATGAGATGGCTGGATGGCATCGCCGACTCAATGGACATGAGTTTGGGTGAACTCTGGGAGTTGGTGATGGACAGGGGGGCCTGGGCTGCTGCAGTTCATGGGGTCACAAAGAATTGGACACGACTGAGCAACTGAACTGAACTGAAGGACACAGATTCAGTTGCATGCACATCAGCAGTCATGTTATGCTCGTGGAAAGAGAGAAGGCACCTGTGTCCTTGCTGGCAATGTGGAACCTACTCACCAGAAGACCCAGGTCTTCTATAAATCCTAGTGGGCTGATCGTTACAGTAGAGCTAATGACAAGGGTCAAGGGTCCAACCCAGGGGTCGAACCCAGGTCTCCTGCATTACAGGCAGATTCTTTACCAGCTGAGCCACAAGGGAAGCCCAAGAATACTGGAGTGGGTAGCCTATCCCTTCTCCAGGGGATCTTCCCAACCCAGGAATGGAACCGGGATTTCCTGCATTGCAAGTGGATTCCTTACCAACTGAGGTATCAGGGAAACCCCAAGTTTCCATAGGGTTAGCAAAATTGTCTGGTAACAATGATAGTAGTAATAGAATGGCAGACAGACACTCTAAGTTATCTTCCCAACAGCCATTCACTGCACCCTCCCGCTTCCTACCGATTCCTGATTTTGTGTTGAGATAGGAGTTAGTCACCTCAAGATCTCAGGGAAGCTAGCCCATATTCAATCCCAGAAGTGGTCTATAGCCACTGTGGTACATCCTTTTCCTCTGTGTCAGTGATTGGCTCAGGAGTTGGCCTGTGAATCTGTTCTGGTTAATACGATGCAAGAAGTGTGTTGGGGCCAGCCCAACTGAAAACAAAGAGACAAAGCCTCATGATGAAATGAAACCTTTTGCTTTCGACTCTTTCTGTCTTCCAGGGATGGGAGAGCAGAATGTGGGCAGCCGTCTTGTGATGATGAGGATGAAAAGCCAACACTCTGAGAAAGGCAGAGCAGACGTGTGGAAAGACACAGCATCCGTGGTGACATCCCTCTGCTGCCACACCCGCCCTGAGCTCTCGGGGTTCCAGACTCCTCATTCAATATGAGATAAGACGTCTTTAAAGACTCAGATAGTCAGTCAGGGGCTCTGCAGGCTAAGCCCAGAGGGTTGCAAAGAGTCAGACACGCCCGAGTAGGAGGAGTCTGTATTGCAGCCAACTGCGTTCCCACTGCTGTAAGTATCTTCCCTTTAGAGTGGGCTCTGATTGAGTGTCTCATTTCCTGGGAGGAGATCAACAAACATCGTAGCCAGCCACAGTGACAGGCCAGGAATTTTCTAGGGTCTCAGAATATACTGATGAAATGAACCCTGTCTCTGATTTCACAAAAACTGAAAACATAAGAGAGGAAACATGCAAAACGGTCATATTTTTAATAGCTGATGACTCGTATGTGTTGGGCTTCCCTGGGGGCGCATCGGTAAAGAATCTGCCTAAAATGCGGGAGTTGCAGGTTTGATCCCTGGATCTGGGAGATTCCCTAGAGAAGGAAATGGCAACCCACACCAGTACTGCTGCCTGGGAAGTCCCACAGACAGAGAAGCCTGGCAAGCTACAGCCCAAGGGCTCACAAGAGTCAGACATGACTTTCAGCAACTAAACCACCAGCACCGCCACTCCCCCCATATATGTTAGGAACTGCCCTGAGCTCTGGACATATGACACATTCAACCCTGGGGGATCAAAGCTGGTTCAAACAGCGCCAGCTTTGTTGGACAGTAGTGGTTCCACTCGGAGAAGGCAGTGGCACCCCACTCCAGTACTCTTGCCTGGAAACTCCCATGGACAGAGGAGCCTGATGGGCTGCAGTCCATGGGGTTGCTAAGGGTAGGCACGACTGAGCGACTTTCACTTTCACTTTTCACTCTCATGCACTGGAGAAGGAAATGGCAACCCACTCCAGTGTTCTTGCCTGGAGAATCCCACAGATGGAACAGCCTGATAGGCTGCCGTCTATGGGGTCGCACAGAGTCGGACACGACTGAAGCGACTTAGCAGCAGCAGCAGCAGCAGTGGTTCCACTTCCTGTTCATAACCAACCCCAATGTGAGTCTAGAGGCTGAACTTCCAGTGTGTGATGACTCTGAGGGTTAATGGTGGGCTGGAGCCCGAATCCCTGACTCTCTCACTTTGCTGAAATGGAGTGTGCAAGCCTCAGCTGCCATGAGGGGAAATTCCAGAGCATTCCAGAAACTCCAGCTTAGGAAGACTGGAACCCATCAAGCCACAGTGGACTCTCGAGTTCCAGCTCCTCTGCCCTTCAGGGCAGGAATATGTCTGTTGGCCTCCACAACATGCACGTGGCAGGAAAGGTTATAAATAAACTGTCCTCCCCGCCTCCCTGCTGCCCTCCACCCTCAATGCTCAGCTTGTGGTTTCTTCTCCCTTTGAAAGTCTTCCCCAGCCTGATACGAATCCTAATTAAAATCATGCACAGCGTGACTTTTAATTAGCCTGAGCAACCCTGTGAAAGGCATCAATATAGGAGCAGGGTAATTGTGCCCAGGGCCTCTTCCCCACAGATGGGCAGAACACCCCAGCCGGGGGAGGCCCTCGTGCCCACATCGGGAAGGGCCACCGAGGGGTCAAGCTGGGCTCAGCCAAGCACAGTTTCACTTGGGGCAGCCTCTTTGCAGGCAAGAGGTGATGACTTTGATCAGGAAGTCTGCAGATGGATTTTATGTAAACTAGATGGAATTTCAAACAGGTCCCAAGGGTTTGGGGGTAGAGGTGGGGACTCTGAATCTAGATTTAGAGGAAGGAACAAAGGGAAAACGAGGTTCCTTTTTCCTAACAAATAAAATAATTGGGGCACAGTGATTTCTTAGAGCAGAAACGATTTCACTCTTCCGATTCCCTCAAAGCCATAGATTTTTTCTTCCATGCCTTTGCTCATGAATCAACTAGAAATGTGACTTGAGGGAAGGGGCGCCAACAGCGTTTTTTCATTCAGGAGAATTCATTAGGAATTCTGGAATGCTGACATAACTCACTGTTAAGGCGGCTGCCTGCAGACTCCCCAGAACCCAAGGTGGGGGAACCCATTTAAATCTGCAGGCGGCCTTCTTGCCAAGAAATCAGTTCAAAATGGATGCCTGGTTATAAGCTGTACATCGGATGCCTTCCTAGGGCCTAGATTCTAATAGCTACCCCAGTCCATGGAAATGTTGGCTTACAGATGGTTTACATTTCAGGGGGCAGGCCTGAGAAACCCTATAGCTAGTGAGGAGCAGAAGGTAAGTTCCACAGGTCAGAAGTCAGAGGGAAAATAGCATTTAAATTGCCTAAAAGAAGATTTTCATAAGACACATACCTACACGTTACTGTTTCTCAAATCTAGGCGTGAAGTGTACTAAAATCAATGTAAAAGAGTTGCCTGTTGACAATCTTTTTCTGTTAAATTATTTAAGTGTCTGGCTCCCTTGTTTTATGACCTTGACATTTTTAAGGAGACAAGATAGATTATTCAAGTCAACAAATGGATAATGAGCTCCCATAAAAGGGACATCTTGTTTAACTTGAATTTCAGAAATGAGAGAGAGAGAGGTTTGTGTTGTGAGTGGGGGGATGGGAGGGTGGCTCTTCACGCCATAGTTGCCAGGACAATGCAGACCTGACATGTTAGGAGGACAGCCTCTGCTGGTTTCAAATTCCCCAAGGTCATGAAATGCCCCTGGGCTATGCTGCTTCCAGCAACTGTCCACATCTGGTGATCACTTCCCAGCAGGAACCTCAGTGACAGGCATGAGAGCCTTCCAGAGTAAAGGCCATCCCACCACCATCATTTCTTCCCTCCATGATTGGTGTCACGCTCCCCCAGGTGGGGGATGTGTGTGTGTGCGCACGCGCACGCGTGTGCTTAGTCACTCAGTTTGTCCAACTCTTTGCAACCCCATGGACTGTAGCCCGCCAGGCTCCTCTGTCCATGAGGATTTTCCAGGCTAGAATACTGCAGTGGTTTTCCATGCCCTCCTTCAGGGGATCTTCTCAACTTAGGGATCAAACCCAGGTGTCCCACATTGCAGGCAGTTTCTTTACCATCTGAGCCACCAGGGAAGTAAATGCTTCTTTAATACTTTTGTGAAATCTCTATTCCACGCATACAGATGCCTTTGGCTACCACATTCCCCAGGATATGCAAGCACGGAAGAAGGAGAGGCACCAGCGTCACTTTGCCTCTTCTCTTTCCCTCACACTCAGTCCAGCACGGCAGTGAGTCCTGCTGGTCCTTCCTTGGAAAATATCCAGCATCCAGCCACAGCTCCCAGTCTTCATTCCAGCCCTCTCTCTCCTCATGTGCTATAATAGCTCCCTAAGTGGGCTTCCTGTTTCCTTGTCTATAGAAACGGACCAGTTCAAGGTTGTACTTTTTAACCTTTTCAGTTAAAAATTAAACACAGGTACCTGAAACTCAACAAAAATATATAGCTTAGTGAAATATATCAACGGCCATCCTTATAATGAGGACCAGGTCAAGAGATAGCACTTTGCAGGAAGACCCTCCCTGGCCCCATGGCTGTATCCCAAGCACAGCCCTTCCCTCACTGCAAAAGTAAGCAAACTTCTGACTCTTATAGTGAATACCTCCCTACAATCTTCACGGCGTCATCACCCCAGTGTGCCTCCTGAGATCCTCTACTGGACATTACCCATTTGGTGAATCTTGTTATGTTTTTAGGCGATGGGTTTCCTGACCACACTTCTTTTCCTTAGAATTTCTCTGTTGCAGTGCCTGGGGGTGTGACCTATTGAGTTTCTCACAGACTTTGGTAATTTTATATTTATAGTGCAGTCAACACCTCCTCAGAGAAGGTGATGGCACCCCACTACTCTTGCCTGGAAAATCCCACAGACGGAGGAGGCTGGTAGGCTGCAGTCCATGGGGTTGCGAAGAGCGGACACGACTGAGCGACTTCACTGTCACTTTTCACTTTCATGCATTGAAGAAGGAAATGGCAACCCACTCCAGGGTTCTTACCTGGAGAATCCCAAGAATGGAGGAGCCTGGTGGGCTTCCATCTATGGGGTCACACAGAGTCAGACATGACTGAAGCAATTTAGCAGCAGCAGCAGCAGCAGCAACACCTCCTCTCAGTCCTCCGTGTTTCATGGCAAATGGCAGCTGGATCCAGAGGCTTGGGCAGAATTATGAATCTGAAGTGTGATCAGAATTATGATACTGAAAAGGTTCTCAATTAGAAAGGAGCTGTTGGAGGAACTGAAAGGGATGAAGTTAGAAGGTTGGATCATGATATGAAAGCTTACCAAGCAAAAACCACCAGGAACTCCCTGCAGCCACAGTTACATTTAGTTACATTTAGCTACAGCACAGTTACATTCACGACAACAAAGCAGATCATGCCCATGATGACTCAGGACACTTGGTAAGAGGTACACAGCAGAGACTTTCCGGGTGGTCCAGGGGTTAAGAATTTGCCTTGTAATGCTGGGAACTCAGGTTCAATTCCTGGTAGGGAAACTGAGATCCCACATGCCCTGGAGTAACCGAGCCTCCATGTGCCAAAACTACTAAGCCTTCCGGCCACTAGAGAGACTATGAAATGAAAAATCCCACATGATGCAACAAAGACCCAATGCAAACAAATAAATAAAATAAATATGTGAGGAAGAGCTTCCTATAGGATCTGGGCTACTGTTGACTGATTCTAAGGGACTGAAGATGCAGGGTCAAGAAAAGGGGGCAGTTTGGTGATCAGGTAAGTTTTTCTTGAGATACAATTGACATATGACATGATGGCATGATGGAGTGTCTTAAATATTTTTATCTTGCAGGTAGAGAGATGAACACAGGACTAGGGTTGTCATTGGTAAAGAGACAGCCACCACTCTCGTTAGCAGAAAGGGGGCACATTTGATCCTCTCTGTAGCTGTAGTATGGTCTTGTCTCTGCCTAGTTCAAAGAGGGTCATGATGGAATCTCTTCTGAACGTGTTTATATTTCACAAGCTTTGTTCCCATTCATTGGAAATATCATGACCTACCCACCCGCTGCCAGATGAGTTGTTTGACTCAATTCCCCTACTGGTCTGGCTGCAAACAGGAC
The DNA here is from genome assembly GCA_006408695.1 of Aepyceros melampus. Taxonomy (NCBI): domain Eukaryota; kingdom Metazoa; phylum Chordata; class Mammalia; order Artiodactyla; family Bovidae; genus Aepyceros; species Aepyceros melampus. The sequence continues at coordinate 231,592 of SJXQ01008563.1, read as the reverse complement.
TGATTTTACTCTATCAGGGGTCATATTGTGGAAGGACTTAGCTTTCCATGTGAGGAGGTTTGCTTTCATTTGATACACACGAGGGAGCAATCACAGGTAGCTAGGATCCAGAGTTGAGAGAGTCAGCGTTTGTACTTGAGGAACTAGGTGTCAGTCTCTTCGGAGAGAAAAGACGAGAGAAAAGACGGGAGGTGGTATGTCTAGTTAAGAGGCAAGTATCAGGATCAAAGCGAGAGGTGGTTCCATTTGAATAAAGGTGTTGGCACTGGGAATGAAACAAAGGGGATGGAGCCATTGGGGTAGGAAATAGCAAGGCTGCATCCTGGATGGGGCGTGGGAAGAAGACAGTATGGCAGGCACTGATGTTTGCAGATCCGGCAGCCATTCCAGTCCTTCTTGCCAAAAACCTTCTTGGCTTTTCCTGGGCAAATGGCAGCAAATCACAACTGGTCAAAACCACCAACCTTGATTCTCCCGGGCACCATACCAGAGGTTCGCCCTGCCTCTCCCCTCCACCTGCAGTGAGGGCTGCCCTGTGACCTCACTCTGGACAAGGGGGCTGAAGAGGCTGTGTGATGGGGCTGCCGGGAAAGGTTTTTATTCCTTATAAAAAGGACTGCTGCGGAATTCCCTGGCAGTTAAGTGATTAGGACTTGGCACTCGGCGCTTTCACTGCCAGGGCCCGGATTCAGTCCCCAGTTGCGGAAGCAAGATCCTGCAAGCCGAGTAGCACAGCCCCACCTCCAAAAGAGGGACACAGGTAGGAACAGTGCTCCCTTGAATTGTCCCTTTTCCCTTGTTTTTGGCAAAAGGAGAATATGTGATGTCTTCAGCTGCCCTCTCCCATCTTTTGCTAAAAACATTTGTTTTTTCATAACTGCTGTTTTTTGGAGTTGCTGTGACTTGTGGCCTAAAGCATCCTAACCAATGTCCAGGAGGAGCCAAAGAAGACTGGAATGTCTTTGAACCTGAGTGACCGACTGATGAGGGGTCTGAATAGAAGCATGGATGTCTGGAGGAGAAGTGTATTGGGATGGGTGAGGAAGATGATTTTGTTGAATCTTCTGGACATAAAGCTGAGAGCAAATATCAAGGTCTGGGTCTTGGGACAGAGGCTAGAATTTGAGAAGGAGGCGTTGGGAGCCACTGATTGGCTGGAGGTTGAAAAATGATGCCACAGGTGAGGAATTCAACAAGTGATGTTGAAATCTGCTTCATGTCTGTTTGCGGGGGAGGGGAGTGGATACTGCATAAATATATACTTGAACTCTTTCCCATAGTCGGATATGACTTTAAGATCTTGTGAGCTCACCACTTGGCTCAGTGTCTGCATTTTTGAAGCCTGGCTGGAAAATGAACTTGGATCCCCTGTCAGTATAATCACCAACCAATTCCCACTGGAGAATTTCCTTCTGGTACAGTTGTTTCCTTTTTGAAGAAAAAAATTGCTTTTCATTTTTCAAAGTTCAAATGCTGCTGTGGCCACAGTTTTTGGGAATCTGTACATCAGCAGAATGGTCAACAAGGAACGATGGGTCCTGCTGAGCCAGGAAGAGGAAGGATGAGCGTCAAGGGCAAAAGACCCCCGGGCCAGGGTGGAGCGAGGCTGAGGTGGGGAGTCAGGGAGGGAATTCAGGAGAGTTTGGGGACCCTGGACTGGTGCATGGGTGGTTCAGTGGTAGAATTCTCGCCTGCCATGCAGAAGGCCCGGGTTCAATTCCTGGGTTGGGAAGATCCTCTGGAGAAGGGAAAGCCTGCCCACTCCATGAAGAAGAATTCCATGGACCATATACTCCTTGGGGTTGCAAGGAGTCGGACATGACTGAGCGACTTTCACAGTCACAGCCACAGGATGGCTAATCCCTTTGCCCCTTGAAACACCTACATCTCACCATTTAAACAGAAGAAAGTTGCCTATTTTTCTAGAGACAGGGATACAGCTGGCTCCAGAGCCAGTTCTCCTAACTCTTGGTCCATTGTTTTCTGCCCTGCTTTTCATTCTGAATGAGATGAGACATCCAGACATCCATGGAGGGCTTTGAGCAGAGGAGTCATCAAGGTCTGATCTGTGTGTTAATGTATCACCCAGACCACTCCGAGCAGGAGAGGAGGGGTGGACAGAGGGAGCAGCGAGTGATTAATGGCCAGCACTTGGACAGTCTGTGCGAGGTAGAGGAATTTGAACAAAGTATCAGAGGGTCATCCACTTGGAGAACCCAAGAGAATCAACCAGAACTTTCAGAGTTTATAATTGTGCCAGAAGTGTCAAGAGCTACAAAATCAGCTGATATTTAGGGAACCAAGCAAGTCAATTATGACATTTCCATAAGGAGAGAAACAAATAAAGAAAACCTAAAAGTCTGCGAAAAGGAAGGAAGTTTAAGAGGAACTTGCTTTACCAAATTTGGTGTTGATACAGGAATAAAGGGAAAAAGCAAAACAGATGCAAATTAATGTGTCCAATGTATCAAGAATAAGCAAGTGAAACCCCAAAGAGAAACAGATCCAATCTTCACCAACAATGATATACAAGACTTAGATATTGTTATTATAACAAGTCTGTGGGAGCCATGTGAATAAAACTCTGAAAAGAAAGACTCAAATAATACGCGATATAGTGTGTTCCTGGTGGCGCTAAGTTGCTTCAGTCGTGCCCGACTCTTTGTGACCCTATGGACTGTGGGCTCCTCTGTCCATGGATTCTCCAGGCAAGAACACTGGAGTCTGTTGCCATGCCCTCCTTCAGGGAGGAGCAGGTTGCCGTCTTTCCCACCCAGGGATTCAACCCACATCTCTTACATCTCCTGCATTGGCAGGTGGGTTCTTTACCACCAGAACTACCTGAGAAGCCCCTTCGTATTCCTACATAAGAGTTAACATTGACTAGATATCTATTTCCCTTCTTTGCAAGCTCTAAGAGTGAAGTCCCATGCAGTTACCATGAGGAAAATGGTCCATAGAGAATTTGGAAAAGAAAGTCATAAAAAAAATTTTTTTAAAGAAAAAGAAATTATGGAGTTAGTTTATATCAGATATTCCTACACAGAATTGTAATGACTGAAGTGTGCACTGACTGAGAACAGAACTCAATAGAAAGTTCAGGAAAAAATATAAGATTTCACAATGTGATAAAACTTGCATTTCCATTATTTGGCAGAAGACAGATTGTTCAATAAATGACATTCAAACCATTTGGAAATGACCTAACGATCTAGATAAAAAAATTAAATCCAATCCATATCTCATTACATCCATTGAAATAAATTCTAGATGCACTGGTAATTAAAATAGAAAATGACAGAGTCCTGGTAGGAAATAAGTGTGCAGATAGCATCAGGGAATGTGTAAATATGACAGTAAATGCAGACAGCACAAAGGAAAAGTTTGCTGAATCTGAAAAGTGAATGAGAAGCTCACTTTCATATCCCTTAAATTCATTCCTCAATTTCGAAAACTTATGCCAAGATGTCATTTCTTCCCTGAATTCATTCATTCACTCACTGAGTGCTCACTATATGACAGATGCTGGGATCTGTCATGTCGTACCAGGGATACAGTAGTTTAAAAAGAAAAAGGCAAACATCCTGACCCTCTGGGACTCTAATTCTGTTGGGGCAGAGAGAGTATAAACAGGATAAATAAGTAAAACATATAATAAGTCAGAATGTCTGGATTTTTGAAGATGAATATAGGAAAGGAAGGAGATATGTTTTTTGTGGGGATGTCATTTGCAATTTTAAATAGAGTGGTCATGAAGGCATCTCTATGTTGACATTTGAGCAAAGAATTAGAGGAAAGGGGGTAATTAATGTGGATAAGAGCAAAGGCCATGGGTGAGATGTGTGCCTGACCATATTTGGGCATCCCAGGAAAGAGAGGGAAAAGAGTAGCAAAAGATGAGGACAGGAAAAGTCAGCCCTGGGCTGAGAGCTGACCTTGCAGCTCTTACCTCCCGGGGTCACAGAATAAAATGGTCCTAACACCAAGACTCAGATGCAAGTTACCCAATTCCGGGGCTTCCTTACATGTTCCTTGAACCCAGCTGGTCCAGCTCCGCTCACCCACCTCCTGAGACTTCAGTCCCCACTGGGAGGAAGGGTCTGTGGAGTGATGACATGACTCATTCCCCAAACCAGATCCCGGCTGATCACGACTGTAAGCCCTGTTAACAGCTGTTCCAGGACATGGCACCAGTCCCAGGCGAACCGAGACTTGCGGTCTCCCTCACTGGTGCCATGTTTGCACAGCACTTCCCAGGAAATTGAGGAAACGCGCATAGAGAACGGGGACAGGCCAATGATCCGCAAGGGTGGGAACCCAGGCTCCTTCAGCCCCAGCCCCGCAACCCCGGGAAAGCGGGGTGCTTTCTCTGGGCTTCAGTTTCCTCGTTGGCCAAATGGCAGGGGCAGTAATCACCCCCACCATTCATGGTTTCTCTAAAGATGCAACAAGGTGACACGTGGAGTTCCTCAGACAGTGCCTGGCACATGGTGTGCACTCTGCAAGGACTGACTTTCATCATCACAGGTCTCAAGAAACCAGAGCTGGAACTAACATCTCAGCGAGGCTAGTGTAGGGAGAATCTGTTTCTGGCCACTCCCATCTTCTGTGCCACTCACATTCCTCACCTCACGGTCTCTTCCTTCCATCTTCAAAGGCAGCCACGTCAGGATGAGTCCTCATATTGCCATCTCTCTGCTTCTCCCTCTTCTGCCTCCCTTGTCCACTTACAAGGACCCTGGCGATAACTGTTGCCCCCCCCCACCCCAGATAACCCAGGATCATACTAGTTTCAGGTCAGCAAATTAAGCAAGTAAATTCCATCTGCAACCTAAATTCCCCCTTGCCATATAACAAGCATATTTAGTTTCCAAGAACTAGGACACAGACATCTTAGGGGATGGTGATTCTGTTCCTGCTCACCACCTGGGTGACTGAAATGTAGTCTCCCTCACGCAGGGGGAGCACTGGGGGCCCTGGAGAAGAAGTAAGCCACCCAAGTGACCCAAGTAGTGACTATACCCCACCTACAAACCCTCGTCTCCAGAGCAGGGCTCTCCCAGGTAGAGAAAGTTCTACATAATCTATTTTATAGCTGGGGTATTCAGAAAGAGATTTACTACATTACGGCCATGGGAATCACTTGGTTCATTTCCTAAGCTGCTCAGCCTGGGGTCTTGCTTCTCGTAAGAGGTGAGAGTAAGCCCAGAGACAGGCGGGGATGTTCTCCGCTGCTGGAAGTCACGCCAAGTTCAAGAATAATCATTGTCGAAGCACCCTCCTCCAATCGCAGATTCATTACCAAACAGGTTTCAAAATAAATGTCCGTTTTCCACCCCTGAAATGGAAAATCAATACTGTAGTCGAGCTCAGGGCAGATGACGGATCCAGAAGCTGATTTAGTCATATTCCTGCAACGCAAAGGTCACTCGGGAATCTTCATCTTGAGCACAGTCCCTCCCACAGCCAGGCTCGGGAGGGATGAGAAGGTCGGTAATTTATACATGTAATTATCCTCCTGGAGTGAGCAGATGGGAGTCTTTCTCCAGGGGACATGGTGTACAACGTCCCATTTCTCACTGGGGCGGCAGGGACAGTTCCAATTAACCGACTTCCCGTGAACTGGCCCCCAGCACAACTCAGGGGAGGGAGAGGAAGGAGAAAAATGTTCCGAGCTTGCGTTCACATCTGTCCAAGCACGAGGCCCACTGGAAAGCTTAATGTTCACCCCACGGTTAGAAGCGATGTGCTCTGGTTTCTAGAGTCAGAGGCTGGCTACCGCGCTCCGGCGCAGGTTCCAACACACGATGGGTCCCCTATCCTCATCCAGGAAGCCGGTGTGGGAGGACACGGGAGCCCCAAGGACGTTAAAGGACGTGCAACATAACCGGGAGAAGTGAAGTGACGGGAGAACCGCTGTGAGCAGACAGGGGCCACCCACCCAGACTAACTGGAGTTCGTGAGAACTGGTGGGTGGGAGAGAGTTGCGCTTAACGAGGCTCCACGTTCCTGCTAAGCCCCGTGCTAGCTATGACCTTGGGCAAACCATTACTACTTTCTGAGCCTCCGTTTCCCCGACCATCAAAGATCTGCCTTCAACACCGTCTGAAAGTGTTTGGAGGAATGACCCAGATGACACACATAAGGTATTTCATTAGATTTCCCCTCTTTCTCACGTTTCTCAGAAGGGAAGCGGAGCCCATTCACTTGAAGCCAGTAGGAAAGGACTTATATGAGGGTGCAATATGAGCTGAGCTGTAAAGAAGGATGTGGCAGACATAGTTGCCCCCTAAGTATCTACTTCTTGCTCTTCAGCATCAGGACCGTGGCTTTGATCAAGGTGCCTTTGTGCCCAGCTAAGATGCCCACTTTCCCAGACTGTCTTGCTAATGTGGCCACAGGACCTCACTGCAGCAAATGGAACATACATGGATGTCTGGACAGCATTTCTGAGAATGCACTGTTACTTTTCCGACACAGGAACCTCCCCTCCTTTCTTCTTTCTTCTTCCCGCCTGGAGATGAAGCTGCCACTTTAGAACCAGAAGGTGGTAGATGAGCCTGCGGATGAAGACCAGTCTGCTGAGGATGCTAAGTGGGGAGCCAGAGAGAGCCTGGTCCCTGGAACATCAGTGATGGATACAGCCCTGGTTCCTCACTGCCTGTCTCTGAGCTTCTTTCTGTGATATGAGAAAAACAAACCCATCTTCATTCAAGTCACTCTTAGTTGGGTTGCCTGTTACTTGCAACTGACCTAATTCCTAAATAATGCAAATGGTTTATCAGGATGACTCTGAGGAATGGGACAGGCATTCCTGCAGGAGGGATGGCAGAATCAAGTCAAGGGAAGTAGAGAAGGTCTGTGCAAGGATAAGGGCTGCTGTTTGCCACCATCTACTCAACTCCAGAGGACCAGGCAGGGAAGCCACACCCCCTTGCAAGGATTGGTCCAGGAAGGAGTGTGTGACCGACAACTGGCCAATCAGACCTGATGAGAAGTCTTCTGGAGATTCTAGGGACTGTTTTCAAACACCTAAGAAAATACCCAAGAACAAATGATCACTCCCCTCTCTTTCAGACATTTTTCACATGCAGAACTACCTGGAAATGTTGGCAGCCACCTTGCTGTCAAGAGGGGAGCTAGTCTGTGGAAAAGGCCAACATCCCAAAGATCACACAAGAGAAAATGAGAAAGACTCAGGTTCCTTAATGACATCCCTGAGTCACTGGATTAACCAAACTGCAGCAACAGCCTAAACTCTGATGTGAATAATAATAGCTACTGACATTACCATTGTTGAAAACACTTGGAGTAGGGTTAACTGTTGGGCTCCCCAGGAGGCACTGGTGGTAAAGAACCTGCCTGACAATGCAGGAGACATGAGAGACATGGGTTCAGTCTCTGGGTTGGGAAGATCCCCGGGATGAGGGCATAGCAACCCACTCCAGTCTTCTTGCCTGGAGAAGCCCGTGGAGAGAGGAGCCTGGCGGGCTACAATCCAAAGGGTCACAAAGGGTCAGACACAAGTGTAAGTGACTTGGCACACAGAGCACAGGGTCACCTGTTACTTACAGTCCAAATCACCCAAACCAGTGCCTTGTATTTTGAGGGGGAAAAGATCAGTCTTCATCAGTTAGTTAAGCTGAGAGTGTGTGGTTGCTTTGAGTTGTTGCTTACATGGCTTTCTAGTCTTCCTGAACGGGTCATAAATGCTTGCTGCCAGGCAAGACCGTCTTTAAAGAAGTCTCAGTCCTATCATCAGGCAGCACAGCTCAATGGTGAGAACATGGACTGTGGGCCAGACTGGCTAAGTTTGAATCCTGGTTCAGCCACCTTCCAGCTTTACAAACTTGAATGAGTTGTTTGAACTCTGCTTACTTTGCTAATTAAAAAAAAAAAAAAAAGATATAGAGATAATAATAGCACCTCCCTCATGGGATGGCTGTAAGGATTAAGTGAGAGAATACAAGTCAAGAACAGCTCCTGGTGCAAAGGGAGGGCTGCATGAGCGTTAGCTGTTGTCATGGTGTACACAGGCAAACAGCATTGTTCATCCAGAATGTTTTTCTGCTTTTACAGCAAAAGTATTCCCACTTTATAGATAAGAATATTGAGGCACAGAAAGTTAAGTTCTTTACCTAAGGTTCACACAACTGATAGAAGAAGCTGCAATCTGAGCCCAGGCAGTGGGGCTCCAGGGCCTGATCTCTTAATCAGCTCTCTGTGCCAGATCCTTTTCACGGTGGTCAGATGGAATGAACCAGACAGCTAACCAGGGTGGTCATTAAGCCAGCTGGAATCCAACCTGCTTCACTGGTGCGTGAATGCAGTCAAGTACCAGCACCAAGGGTGTGCTCCTTCATTGCCAGGCTCCACGTGACTTCCAGCTCCAGTCATTTCAAAGCACCATTATCATTTTTCCTTTGCATTTGGGAGCCTCTGAATGGGTCAGCAGGCTCGCAGATCTGGAGGGAGCCCAGCCAAATCCCCACCATCTGGCATCGCCCAAGAGACAGCATATGCTGCGGCCCTCTGTGGGACACTTCCCCCACGATGCCTCCAGATGAGACCCTAAAAGCCCCCCTGATGAGGGCAGGTGGTCCCCAAGGGCCCTGCCAAGTAGTGCCAGTCCCCACAGCTCACAGGCTCTCCGTGCCCTGGGTCTTCTTGGGCTTCCTGGGCCAGCAGCCCCCCAAGGTCACCAGGCTTGGTTGAAGGCTCTTTTTTTTTTCCAGGCTGGAACAGTACCCTTTGGGCAAAGAGAATGAATAAAATAGCTGATATGAGGCCAGACTGCAAGCATGGGGCACTAACGTAGCACCGACCAGGTCCAGGCACCATACGAGGGGCCAAGAACACAAAGATAGACAAGCCAAAAGCACCAACATTACGGAGCGCTCCTTGTGAGCCAGACGCTGTTTTTAGTAGTAACACATGTGCTTCCCATCCCTACTCCATGACGCAGGTCCCTTTACAAGCACCATTTCTCCCAGGAAACTGAGACACACAGAGAGGTTAAATCACGTGTGCAGTGTTAAGGTATGAACCCGACCTTCTGGTGCCAGAGTCCAGCTTCTTAACCACCCTCTCTGCTGTCTGTGAACTGACCAAGGAAGCAAAGACTCCTCCCCACTGGAGAGGGGGCCACGCAAAGGAAAGAGGAGTCAAGAGAGGTGGGCAGACGGGACATGGCCAGATAACCACAACAATGATCGTAGCTAACAGCGACTGTGCGCTCGCTAAGCGACTCAACCTGAGTTTACTCAGTTACTCCACATGACGCGCTTAAGATTTATTACCTGGTTTTACACGCTTGTTACCCAGTTTTACAGATGGGACAACTGAGGCACAGAAACTTTGAATGACTTGCCTAATCTCACCAGTCTGGGAGAGCCAAGACTCGAAGCCAGATGTCTGACTTCAGGGCCTGTGACCACACCGCCAGGCCAGAGGACAGAAGAAGGTCCATGGCGAGGAAGCTGCCTGGGCTAAGGCGGGGTCTGGGGTGGTGCCTGGGCCTGGGTAGAGAATAAGGCACAGTGTGCTGAGTGGTCGGTGGGTGGGCAGCAGGTGAAGGGGCATAGTGGGAAGAGGGATAAAAGAAGGCCTTGAATTCCACCTACAGGGAGGCAGGATCTCAGACCTAACATGCAAATCTGAGTTCTGGCTCTGGGGTAAATATGGAACTACGTTGCTGAGACTTAGTTTTCTCTTCTGCAAAGTGGGTGTGTCCTAGTTTATAGTAGGATAAAGTTTCCCTGCAAAGAATAGCATGAAGGAGAGAGAAGCAAGGACTTCCATACTTGGTACTTAGACCAGAAAATGTGAGATGGGGGTGTCATGTATGAGGCTGGAGGGGCGAGCAAGGCTGGGTGGGCAGGGAAACCAGTGAAAACTATTTAGGCAAGGGAGTGACGTGGTTTGTATCCATCATGTTTCTTAACTGCAAACAGCAAACTCCACTGTGACTGGTTTAAGCAAAACTCAAATTCATTAAAGGAGGTCAGGTAGCTGGAGAATCTTCAAAAGAGCCAGAAAGCCAAGATCAGGAGGCATACAGCCAGGAACTGCACCCACCACAGGAGACATACAGCCAGGAACCGCACTCCATCACAGGACTCTGGACACCAGAGAGTGCACCCCACCCCCCAGAAGGACCAGAGGCCTCCATGGCCTTGTTTCAGGTCAGCCGCTCAGTCCTGTCCGACTCTTTGCAATCCCATGAATTGCAGCATGCCAGGCCTCCCTGTCCATCACCAACTCCCAGAGTTCACTCAAACCCACGTCCATTGAGGCGGTGATGCCATCCATCCATCTCATCTTCTGTCGTCCCCTTTTCCTCCTGCCCCCAATCCCTCCCAGCATCGGAGTCTTTTCCAATGAGTCAACTCTTCACATCAGGTGGCCAAAGTACTGGAGTTTCAACTTTAGCATCATTCCTTCCAAAGAACATCCAGGACTAATCTCCTTTAGAATGGACTGGTTGGATCTCCTTGCAGTCCAAGGGACTCTCAAGAGTCTTCTCCAACACCACAGTTCAAAAGCATCAGTTCTTCAGCGCTCAGCTTTCTTCACAGTCCAACTCTTACATCCATACACGACTACTGGAAAAACCATAGCCTTGACTAGATGGACCTTTGTTGGCAAAGTAATGTCTCTGCTTTTCAATATGCTCTCTAGGTTGGTCATAACTTTCCTTCCACAGAGTAAGCGTCTTTTAATTTCATGGCTGCAGTCACCATCTGCAGTAATTTTGGAGCCCAGAAAAATAAAGTCTGACACTGTTTCCACTGTTTCCCCATCTATTTCCCATGAAGTGATGGGACCAGATGCCATGATCTTAGTTTTCTGAATGTTGAGCTTTAAGGCAACTTTTTCACTCTCCTCTTTCACTTTCATCAAGAGGCTTTTTAGTCCCTCTTCACTTTCTGCCATAAGAGTGGTGTCATCTGCATATCTGAGGTTATTGATATCTCTCCCGGCAATCCTGATTCCGGGATCAGGAGTGAAATTGCTGGATTATGTGAAGAAAACTGAGCACCGAAGAATTAATACTTTTGTACTGTGGTTTAGAGAAGACTCTTGAGAGTCCCTTACATCAGTTCTTCAGCGCTCAGCTTTCTTCACAGTCCAACTCTTACATCCATACACGACTACTGGAAAAACCATAGCCTTGACTAGATGGACCTTTGTTGGCAAAGTAATGTCTCTGCTTTTCAATATGCTCTCTAGGTTGGTCATAACTTTCCTTCCACAGAGTAAGCGTCTTTTAATTTCATGGCTGCAGTCACCATCTGCAGTAATTTTGGAGCCCAGAAAAATAAAGTCTGACACTGTTTCCACTGTTTCCCCATCTATTTCCCATGAAGTGATGGGACCAGATGCCATGATCTTAGTTTTCTGAATGTTGAGCTTTAAGGCAACTTTTTCACTCTCCTCTTTCACTTTCATCAAGAGGCTTTTTAGTCCCTCTTCACTTTCTGCCATAAGAGTGGTGTCATCTGCATATCTGAGGTTATTGATATCTCTCCCGGCAATCCTGATTCCGGGATCAGGATGAAATTGCTGGATTATGTGAAGAAAACTGAGCACCGAAGAATTAATACTTTTGTACTGTGGTTTAGAGAAGACTCTTGAGAGTCCCTTGGACTGCAAGGAGATCCAACTAGTCCATCCTAAAGGAGATCAGTCCTGGGTGTTCATTGGAAGGACTGATGCTAAAGCTGAAGCTCCAGTACTTTGGCCACCTCATGCGAAGAGTTGACTCATTGGAAAAGAATCTGATGCTGGAGGGATTGGGGGCAGGAGGAGAACGGGATGACAGAGTATGAGATGGCTGGATGGCAACACCGACTCGCTGGACATGAGTTTGGGTAAACTCCAGGAGTTGGTGATGGACAGGGAGGCCTGGTGTGCTGTGATTCATGGGGTTGCAAAGAGTCGGACATGACTGAGCGACTGAACTGAACTGAACTGATGGCCTTGCTTAAACTTCAGTTCTGTTTGTCCTGCATATTCCCTTCAAAACCATAGTTTCAACTGAGAGGATCTGTTTGGAGAAACCAATGTCACCTTTCTAGCAGCAGGGGAGGCTGGAGAATGCCATGACTGCCATCTGGGGGCCTGGGAACTGCACTATGGGAAACTCCCCAACACAGGGCGGGCATTCAGAGGGTATTAGGCAGCCTCAAACCTTCCCCTCAATCTCTTCCTTGGTCCAGTGTCCATTGTAGTTGGATTTCTTCAGCAGGAGCCTAGAGTTAGGATTTTAGGACAAGGCTGGAGACAGGGAGACCAGGAGGAGATGATCCTGAAGGGAATTAGTCAAATCTATTTCACCCACCCTCACTAATCAAAGTGTGTTTGTCACTTAGACGGGTCCGACTCTTTGTGACCCCATGGACTATAACCTGCCAGGCTCCTCTGTCCATGGGATCCTCCAGGCAAGAGTACTGGAGTGGGCTGCCATTTCCTTCTCGAGGGGATCTTTCCAACACAGGGATCCAACCTGGGTTTCCCCCATTGCAAGCAGACTCTTTATCTTCTGAGCCACCACAGAAGCCCACTAATCAAGGTCCTCTGCAAAAGACTTGTGGGTCCTCCAAATAGCCTCGATAAGATGTTTTCCAGGAGCTTGGAGTCAGCGGTGTCTAGTCTTAGCTGAGCTGTGAAGACTGGAAGGGACCACTGACGCTGGGCATGCGTCACTGTCCAGTTGGGGACCTTTTGAACACGAAGAGGCTGATAGCTTGGTTGCACCTGCTCAGAAAGTCAATGACCACACCTTTTCTCAATCACGTTTTCCCAAGCAACCACACTCCCCACACCTCGGACCATCCTGCTGCTTTTGTGTGCTATCCCATAAATACCCCAGCCCCTTGCCTTCAGGGAGGTGAATTTGAGACTAGTTTTCCCATCTCAGTTGGGTCTCTCTGCTGCAAACCTCAGCATTTCGGCTTGCTGCACCTTGGGCAAAATGAACCAGGTTCAGTAACAGAGACAATGGCAAGAAATGACAGGGACCTGAACACGGGCAGTGGCGGCCAAGATGCAAAATGGGGGCTGAACCTGAAAAAGATTTAGGAGGTAGAATCAACAGGGCTGGAAAAGGAGAATGGTTTCACAACAGGTGTTTTACAACACAAACAAAACCAAAGAGACAGCCAAAGTTTGAGAGCATTATAACCTACCCAGGCAAAAGCAATGCTGTCTGAAAGGAAGCAATGATGAGAGTGGCCGACTTCTGAGAGGGAAGTGGGGCTCAAAGGGATGTGGAGTTGGGGGGAACTTGAAGGGTTGTACTCCTGGTACATCAGTTTTCTTTGAACCCTTTACAACCAGAATGTTCTCCTGAGCCAGATTTCCTCTATTCTCTGCTCAGATATTGCTTTTCAAGGAAATAATTGCCAGAGAAGCTTGGTCCGAATGGGCACCAAGATCTTTAAGGGGGCTGAGATGTCTGTTCACCATTTAATCCCAGGTCTTGGCATAAAGGCTGACCCACCTTGGGCACTGCTTCATGACTGACCAAGTCTGCTCGTCTGGAACTTCAAGAAGGTTGCTTCCACAAGAGAAATAAAAAAGGGACAAGTCATTTTGGGTGGCTGTCCACCCCTCCCCACCCTCGTTGAAGCAAAGGTGTTCTTAGAGAATAAGCAGCACCCCGTATATTCCCTCGAGGATGTTTTATTATAAAGGAAAGGCAGGCTAGGGATTAGGAATGGGACCAAGCCAGAAGCAGCAGATCCTGTCCTCATGACCGTACTTCCAACCAACAGCAAGATTTAATGTTTGGCAGTAAAATGGATGGAGAAGGGGAGGCAAAGAGAAAAGAGTTCAAAGTCTGGCTCCAATGTTTGCCAGCGGTAGAGAGCCTAGGCGAGTTTATTTAGCACACTATGGACTTCCCGAGTGGCTCAGCAGGTAGGCAGTCACCCTGCAATGCAGGAGACACAGGGGATGAGGGCTTGCTCCCTGGGTGGGGAAGATCCCCTGGAGGAGGAAAATAGCAACCCTCTCTAGTCTTCTTGCCTGAAAAACCTCACAGAGGATCCTGGTGGGCTATGGGCTACAGTCCAAAGGGTTGCAGAGTCAGATACGACTGAGCAACTAAGCACAGACTCAGCCAGAGGCTTTAAGACAGGTTCTGCTCTCACCATCCTTGTCTCTGGGGTGACACATACATACACACGCACACTTAGAGGGGAGCCTCACACAGTAAACACCCCACAGCAACCCTGATGATCGGGAGCTTTTCCTTGCCAAGTCAGCCAGGCTCGCCCATGCCTCTGGGATCTTGCCCCTGCTGTTCCTTCACCTTGAAAGACTTTCTTTTTGACCTTTCATTAGTGGCGGCCTCCCCAGCCCAAACCCGAGATGTGAGGGCTGGTCCCTTCCTTCCCTGTGCCGGGCCTCAAACTAAGCTCCACCGAGGCAGAGACTGCTTTGCTCTCTGAGCACAGCCACGCCTATTCCACCAGGCTGGCCCGCTCCTGGCGCCCAGGGGCAGGCAGGAGCTCTGCTCCAGGGGCACCCGCTCCAACGCCAACCTGACGGTCACGGGCCGGCTGATCCCACAGCACCGACGGCCTCAGGCGGCGATCCCAGTTGATGGGCTCGTTGGCTGTCTTTATGTGGCCTCCATGGTCTCCGCTGCCTGCATGCCTCGCTCCACCCAGGATGGCATTGCTAGAGTGGCCAGGTACTTCTTCAGACGCCGCCGATTTCTGGAGCTGCCTCTTTCCTCCCCAGAGTGCAGTGGCAGTGAGGCAGGCAGGAGCTCTAGCAGCCCCCCTTAGCCCCTGGTCAGTGCCACAGTGGGCCCCTCCCCTCTGCCTCTTATTTATAAAAGGAGCGCAAATTCAGACTGAGGGAAGAGGATTTTTTTGAGACGCTAGTCTGCCATCTTCTTGGTCTGCTACCTTCCTGATTAAAGTTGCTATTCCTTGTTCCAAGAAACTCGTCTCCTAATTTATTGGCCTGTTTTGTGGCAAGCAGAACGAGCTTCGGCTCAGTAACATTTCCATGCAGCTCCTTCCCAACACATAGGTTTCAGCTCTCATGTCACCTCCTCTGGACACTCAACCTAAAAGCCCCTCCCTCCAGACTGCCTGTTTAATTTCTTTGGAGGACTTATCACGGAGTTCCCGAGGTCGTGGAGGGATCAGTCTGTAGAGGTTGACGTGTAAGATGTAGTCTGGAACTTTTGGTGGTCATTTCTGCCATCGTGAGGGAAAAGCCAGTCTACTGAGGAGCCAGAAATGGAAGAAAAGCAGAGATAAAAATGAGAAAGACAGACTCCTGGCTTCAGCTGTGCCTGAAGCCCACTTTGGGCTGCCCAGGTGGCGCTAGTGGTAAAGAACCCGCCTGTCAATGCAGGAGACTTAAGAGACGTGGGTTCGATCCCTGGGATGGGAAGATCCCCTGGAGGAGGGCATGGCAAGCCCACTCCAGTATTCTTACCTGGAGAATTTCATGGACAGAGGAGCCTGACGGGGTACAGCCCATAGCGTCACAAAGAGCCGGACGTGACAGAAGTGGCTGAGCGCCACACGCACGTGCACAAAGCCCACTTCACCCCTTGGCGCTGTCCTCCCGTGAGCAGGTGGATTCCGTCCCGGCTCGCACCAGTTAGATTCCTGTGGCCTGAAACTGAAAGATGTCTGCATGTGGCTCTGCTTCCAGCTTCACAGACAAGCCCACAGAGGACAAGGGCTCGAGGAAAGGCAAGTTCCCATCACTGTGGGCATCCCCTCCCGGCCCTGGGTTCCACCTCGCTGGGCCTGCCATTTAACAGCCCATCACCCCAGTGGTGGTCCAGCCTCGGCCCCTGGTCAGCTTTCTCTCTCTCTTTCCTTCCCTTTGTCTTTCTGAGGCTGAGCCAGTTCCACAGCTGCCAAAGACTAGTATTGTGATGTGCAGCAGGGCATTGCCTTTCTTGAAGTCTTCACTCTTTCTTTCTCTTTCTTTTTAAAGCTAACACACTTAAAATTTAAGTTGTTTACCTGTGATAAAATACAAGTACAGCCCATAGCGTCACAAAGAGCCGGACGTGACGGAAGTGGCTGAGCGCACGCGCGTGCACAAAGCCCACTTCACCCCTTGGCGCTGTCCTCCCGTGAGCCGGTGGATTCCGTCCCGGCTCGCACCAGTTAGGTTCCTGTGGCCTGAAACTGAAAGATGTCTGCATGTGGCTCTGCTTCCAGCTTCACAGACAAGCCCACAGAGGACAAGGGCTCGAGGAAAGGCAAGTTCCCATCACTGTGGGCATCCCCTCCCGGCCCTGGGTTCCACCTCTCTGGGCCTGCCATTTAACAGCCCATCACCCCAGTGGTGGTCCAGCCTCGGCCCCTGGTCAGCTTTCTCTCTCTCTTTCCTTCCCTTTGTCTATCTGAGGCTGAGCCAGTTCCACAGCTGCCAAAGACCAGTATTGTGATGTGCAGCAGGGCATTGCCTTTCTTGAAGTCTTCACTCTTTCTTTCTCTTTCTTTTTAAAGCTAACACACTTAAAATTTAAGTTGTTTACCTGTGATAAAATACACATAACGGAATTTACTATTTCAAACATTGTGTACAGTTCAGCAGCATTAAGTACATTCAATTGTTGTGTAATCATCACGATCACATTTCCATCTTACAAAGTGGAAACTCTGCTCCCTGTAGCAATGACTGCATTCTGCCTCCTCCGAGTCCCTGGCCACTGCCTTTCTACTTTCTGTCTCTGTGAGTGTGATCGCTCTATGTCCCTCATGTAAAAGGAATCATAAATGTGGGCATCCCCTCCCGGCCCTGGGTTCCACCTCGCTGGGCCTGCCATTTAACAGCCCATCACCCCAGTGGTGGTCCAGCCTCGGCCCCTGGTCAGCTTTCTCTCTCTCTTTCCTTCCCTTTGTCTATCTGAGGCTGAGCCAGTTCCACAGCTGCCAAAGACTAGTATTGTGATGTGCAGCAGGGCATTGCCTTTCTTGAAGTCTTCACTCTTTCTTTCTCTTTCTTTTTAAAGCTAACACACTTAAAATTTAAGTTGTTTACCTGTGATAAAATACACATAACGGAATTTACTATTTCAAACATTGTGTACAGTTCAGCAGCATTAAGTACATTCAATTGTTGTGTAATCATCACAATCACATTTCCATCTTACAAAGTGGAAACTCTGCCCCCTGTAGCAATGACTGCATTCTGCCTCCTCCGAGTCCCTGGCCACCGCCTTTCTACTTTCTGTCTCTGTGAGTGTGATCACTCTATGTCCCTCATGTAAAAGGAATCATACAGCGTTTGACTTTTTGTGTCTGGCTTATTGCACTTAGCATAATATCTTCAAGGTTCATCGTGTTGGAGTATGTGTCAGAATTTCTTGTCTTTTTAAGGCTCAATCATATTCCACTGTGTGTACAAACCGCATTTTGTTTATTCGGTCAACTTTGGTGCTTCCGTCTTTTGGTGATTGTGAATCCTGCTCTGATCAGAAGTCACAATCAGGATTTGTACACCCTGCTCTGAGCATGAGCGTACAAGTATTCATGTCTCTGCTTTCAAATAATTTGGGACGTATACCCACGTGTGGAATTGTTGTATCGATGCTAATTCTGTCTTTAATTTGAGAACATGCCACATTGTTTCCCACAGCAGCTGGGCCATTTTATTTTCTCACCATCAGTGCACAAGGATTCACATTTCTCTACATCCTTGCCAACACTTTTTTCCTTTTTTAAAAAATTTTGTTTCATAGCCTCCATCCTAATGGGTGTGAAGTGGTATTTCACTGTGATTTTTTTTTGCACATCCCTAATGACAGTGACGTGGAACATCTTTTCTTGCGCTTACTGACCATTTGGAGATGTTTTTCAGGCTTCAGAGCCTTCTTTGCTCATTTCATTCAGTCTGTGGTCATCCATTCAGTACATATTTCTTAAGCATCTGCTACCTTCCAGGTATCGTCCTATGCACTCTAGGTCAACAGTGACCAAGACAAAGCCAACAAAGTGAAAACCATAAAACAAGCTCTTTTCTCCATGGAACTGCCAGTCTTAATCTACGTGTAGCAGAATCCGTGTTTCTGAGGGCTTACTGTGAGAATGAAATAAAATAATATCTCACCTCATGTGTTCAACACTAGGGGCCCCAGAATGAGAAGACAGAGCAAAAAGATCTGAGAACATATTTGAAGAGATAATAGCTAAAAAACTTCCCTAACATGGGAAAGGAAATAGTCAACCAAGACCAGGAAGTACAGAGTCCCAGACAGGACGAACCCAAGGAGGAACACACTGAGACACACAGTGATCAAACTACAAAAATTTAAGGCAGAGATAAAATATTAAATGCAACAGGGGAGAAGCGACAAGTAATATACAAGGGAACTCCCATCAGGCTATTAGCTGATTTCTCAACAGAAACTCTACAAACCAGAAGGGAATGGCATGACATATTTAAGTGACGAAAGGGAAGTAACTACAACCAAGAATACTCTACCCACCAAGACTCTGCTTCAGATTTGATGGAAAAATCAAAAGCTTTCCAGACAAGCAAAAAAAGTTATGAGACTCAGCACCACCAAAGCAGCTTTATAACAAATGCTAAAGGGAATTCTCTAGGCAGAAAGCAAGAGGAGGAAAAGCCCTACCTACAGAAAATCAAGCCAAAACAATTAAGAAAATAGTAATAGGATCACTTTTACCTTGAAAAGTGAAAGTGAAAGTCATGACCCCATGGACTCATGAAATTCTCCAGGCCAGAATACTGGAGTGGGTAGCCTTTTCCTTCTCCAGGGGATGTTCCCAATGCAGGGATCGAACCCAGGTGTCCTGAATTGCAGGCAGATTCTTTACCAGCTGAGCCACCAGGGAAGCCCAAGAATATTGAAATGGGTAGCCTTTCCATTCTCCAGGGGTCTTCCCAACTGAGGGATCGAACCCAGGTCTCCCACACTGCATTTTGCACCAACCAAAACACATAGACTGAGCAGATGAGAACGTGTGCACAAATGCACGTCCACTTACCACACCGCTCTGCTTGACCCTCCAAATTGGATGTCATTATTTTTTATTGTTAGGTTAATCATGTTCACATTATGGCTTGCATTTATAATTATCTTATTTTTTGTCTGGCTATTGATTGTGAAAACTGATAAACATCTTTTACTATTGTGATTATGTAACTGTTCCTTAATACCATTGTATCATGATTGGTTTACAGAAAAATTATAGAATTCTGTATCACCAAAACTACCATTTAATATAAAAGCCTAATAATCACTTTTTAAAATCCAGATGCATATCAGAATTATCTTGGAATTATTTGACAAATACAAATCTCAGGTATTGCTTTTTGGGGGGGGTGCAGAGTTCCAGATATGTGTTTCACTTTTTCTATGTCATATTCAGTGCTCCCATTTCATTTAGTTTGTTTTCCAATTTCTCCTTCTCTCTTTTTTTTTTTTTTTGATGTTTTCTCAAGCCTTTATCAAGCATGGTAGAAATGCTTTTGTATACATATATATAAAAATAGCATGTATAATATATATATTTTAGAAAACTTATGGATATTTGCCTAACTAATAAATTTGACATTTTGATTCCACTTGTTCAACTTAGTACAAATAGAATGCTAGATTTCTAATTAAAAAAAATAGATATGCAACAAGCAACAGTGGTTTACTGTATAGCACCGGGAATTATAGTCAATATCTTATAATAACCTATAATGGAAACTAACTTCAAAAATAACATATGTGTATATGTATAATTAAATCACAAACAAAAACGAATTCTACTTTTTGAAATTTAATAATGTTTATCTTTTTGCCAATTTTTCTAAATGTCCTATGGACATCTAATAATATATTTTAAATATATTTGTGTAGGATATGATTAATATAAATTAAATATGAATCTATTATATTTAAATTATTAATATCATTCAAGATGCTCCTATTCTATTTTCTGCGCTTGATAAAACATTCTCAGAGAAATGTTAACTTTTGTCACTGATCATATATTTTTTCTTTTCCCTAATAGTCTTCTGACTTTTGCTTTATGTATCTTTGTTTCTATGTTGTTAAGGTGTCTAATGGTTGATGATGTCTATCTTCTTTGTGAACTGTACCTTTTATCATTAAAAATATTCATCTTTGTTTCATTTAAAAAATAAAATCCTATAATTTAAAAAAATCAACTATAGCCTAAATTAAAAAAAATTCTTCAATTAAAAAAAGATCAAACCAAATTATATTGTAAGGAACTATGCAGTTTAAGATAATATGCTATATGTTTGGTTTTACTAAATAAACTGGAAATTCATGTTTTAAAAAATATATATAAAAAAATAAGGTCAAACATGAAAAAATAAAAATAATGTCTGAGACGTGTAAGACATCAGCCAGCCTTTCCCTCACCCTCTCCCCTCACTCCTACTTCCACCTCTCCCCTTCCTGTGCTTCCTGCATCTCTCTGCCCTGTTTTCCCCATCACAGTACCCTGCCTTTTCCCTTCTTTGTGTACATTTCAAAAGCTGGTGAATTTCAGGAGCTTTATGTACCTTTCAGTAGTTGGTGAGTCTCAGAGCTGGAGCCATCATGCCTGCCTGTGGGATTTCTATCCCTCCTTCAGCTTTGCTTCGAAATATGAGACAACATTTTGAAAACACTCAGCAAATATTACTCATTAACCCGGCTGTGGAGCAATTGTTCTCAGTGTACATGGAGCCTCTGTAAAGGAAACTACCATTTCACTATAAAGTTCTTTTTTTTTTTTTTTCTGATATGTTTCTTGAGACTCTCCTATGACCCCAGGAGACATGATGAGGCCAGGAGAGACAACACAGATATTTATGAAGAGAATGGATGTGAAAGCCGACAGTACTGTTTCCAACACCAAGGCTGGGGAAGAGGTGGTTTGTCAGCAGGAGGTGTCAGACTAATGAGCTGGGGGTGAACTGAGCTTGGAGTAATGGGTAGAAGTTAGACTGTGGAAGAGTATATGGGAAATAAAAAGTGGAGAATTGGGTTTATCAATTAGCCTCCCCTTCTGGTAACAAATGAGTGTTTAATCCCTATCATGTCAGGTGTTTTTAAAGAGCTTTATTTAGATTGACTTGCTTAATCCTCACAACCACTCTGGAAGGTGCAATTAAACAGATTTTCTAGAGCATGAAGCTAACATAGGAGAAGTGAAGCCGAAGTCATAATGCCATTGAGCAACAGATACAGGATTCAAAACCAGGCTGTCTCTGTCCTGCGGACTAAAGCCCTGTTTCCTTCCCCTGACTCTCCAGGGCAGACACTGTCTGTCCTGCAGACTAAAGCCCTGTTTCCTTCCCCTGACTCTCCAGGGCAGACACTGTTCCTTTTACTCTTAATCTAGGCCTGACTTTTGCAGGAGGTAGTCAATAAATATAAATTGAATGTTAATGAATATCTGAGAGGACATCCCAGTTTATAAAATATTTCACCTCTACTAGCTCTGACATCTTCCTAGGAACCCTAAGAAGGAAATATCACTATTCCATAGATTTATAGATTAGGAAAATAAGTCATGAGCACAAGCAGCTAAGTAGCAGAGTTGTGATCAAGCCTATATTTTCTAAACTCTAGTCCTGAGTTATCTCCACCAGACTAGACCATTAGGAGACATCAAACCCAGAGCTGGAAGAGCCCTGGGACAAGAACAGGATAAGGTGGCAGCTGGAGAGGAACTTTGATGTTGGGACAGAAGTTTATGAGGTTCTAGCATCCAATGAGGAAATTAATTGTAGAGAGGGAACATGGAAAATGACAGTGAGGTGATTCCTCTAACCATCTGGGAAAAGATCAGTCTGGACCGAGAGAATTATATGTGCAAAGGTCCTGAGGTAGGAGTGAGCTCCGTGTTCAAGGAACAGAAAGCATTCCAGCCCAACTAGAGTGTTGCAAGTGTGTTAAGGAGGGGCCAGGAACACAGAGACTTGAAGCCAG
The DNA here is from genome assembly GCA_006408695.1 of Aepyceros melampus. Taxonomy (NCBI): domain Eukaryota; kingdom Metazoa; phylum Chordata; class Mammalia; order Artiodactyla; family Bovidae; genus Aepyceros; species Aepyceros melampus. The sequence continues at coordinate 209,640 of SJXQ01008563.1, read as the reverse complement.
GGAAGGAGGCAACAACAACCCCCTGGAAAATATTAATAGGTGAGGGACTCAGTTGGATATATTATTTTAAATGATCTTCCTGGCCATCCTGTGGAGGATGGAAAGGATGATGCAAAAAGAAGAGATAAGCTTGAGGGATGCTGGACGGTCCAGGTTAAAGACGGTGATGGCTTGGATCGCAGTGGACTTGATGGAGTTGGAGAGAAGTGGACAGTGCGGGGTCTGTGATAGCAGTGCAGCCATGGGTTTGCTGATGCCTTTGAAAGGTGGAAGGAGGAGGGAGTGTGAGCAAGCGGGCACTGATCCTCAACCGTGGACAGCCAGCTAAGGCAAAGCCTCCGCGAGTTTCTCCCAGTGGAGCAGGCAGGTCTCTCGGCCGTGGCTAAACAAGTCGTCTAGTGTCCTTACGAAGAGGTGAACAGGATCCTGATAAACGCCCACCTTCTTCTCCAGGCTTCTCCTCAGGGCTTGTTTCCATGTGTCCAGCGAGGGGTCAGGCCTCAGAGGTTGCCAGCTTTCCCACTTCTCTGGAGGGATACATTCCACGCTGTCTGCCCCTCCTGGATGGAGAAATGCGAGACAGGAGGGAAAACATGCGAGGCTGCCAGCCCCATCAGCCTGCTGCTCAGGCCTGTGTCCTGGCGCCAAGCAGTCCATACAGATGGGCTCTGTTAGCTCCGGGCACACAGGCCCCAGGTATTGGAACCATCACCAGCGTGTGATGGATGGTGATCAGAACCGAGACTTTGTCAGCCGCAAAAGACTTGGAGGTGTTCTGATGGCAGCTGGGGCAGGCACGTGTCCCGGTCGTACACCCTTCTACTGGAACAGAGCTCTGGAAGAGTCTAGACATCCCTCTGCAATTCCCTCTGCCAAAGTGGGGGGAGGGGCTGTGACTGTGGCTTCAAGATGTCCCATCACTCTCCCCAATAGCAACTTAACAGCCGCATGCTCTCTGCCCTCTCCAAGTTCCTAGGGGCCCAGCCTTTGACCCTTTACCTGGGTTTCCCATTCCAGGTATGGGAGTTTCCTGCATTCCTCGCCATCAGAGCTTCTGCATTTAATTTCATTTCACCAGTGAAGACACTGTTCTTAGAGTTTAACTAATTTGATAAATGAATGTGCACAAAAGGGGTTCAAAGATGCACTGGCTACACAGTAATTTGGTTTCCTGCCTCAACAGCATGCTCAACTAGGTTGGGAGATTAGAAAGCCCGGGAGAGGTGATAAGGCATCCTGAGTACCCACCCACCTGAGACTCGCTCCTTGGCTTAACCAGAAGGGAAGAAAGAGGAAAAGACAGTACCTTTGTCTCTGTGTAGTCCACAAGCATTTGAGTTCTTTCCTTGGATGCTCTGTAAGAGTGGATGTGAATGTGAAAGCCTTCTGTCAACTGCAGAGGGCAGGGAGGACGGAGGTATGAGCCTCATCAGACTGTGCAAGAAATTGCACAGGACGATATGTCATATAAAAATGAGTGTTTTTCACGATCCTTACTGCTTGCTGCTTGATGGAGCTGATGCAGCTTCACAGACTGCAGAAGCCACATGCTCTGCTTTTTCCGTGGCAGTTCTGCCTCACCCTTGACTCTGGGGGCTGCAGAGTTTGGGCAGCTCTCCAAATTCAAGTGCAAGTTTGAATCCAGGCAATCTAGACCCCAAGGGCTTCCGAAGTGGTGCTAGTGGTAAAGAACCCACCTGCCAATGCAGGAGACATAAGAGACTTCGGCTCAATCCCTGGGTCGGGACGACCCCCTAGAGAAGAGCATGGCACCCCACTCCAGTACTCTTGCCTGGAGAATCCCATGGGCAGAGGAGCCTGGAGGGCTATAGTCCATGGGGTCACAAAGAGTTGGAACGATTGAAGTGACGTAGCACACAATCCAGACCCCATCATGATAATCACAACTTTCATTTATTGAACGACTGCCATGGGTCATCTTCTAATCCAGGTATTTTAACATGTCTTTATTTAGTCCTCATTACAGCCCTGTTGGAATTGGGTTTTGTCATCTCATTTTTCCAGAGGGGAAGCTGAGGTTTGAGCGCTTACCTGAGGCCACACTGGACAGAGGCTTGGGGGAGTGTGAGCGCCTCACAGCTCACCTGACCGCGGCATCTGAGGTCTGTGTAGGACCCACACTCTCCCCGCTCTGTAGTGAGAATGTGTTCTACGTAAGCCCAGCTCAATTAGTGTGCTAAGTCACCTAAATTTTGCAACATTTCCCTTTACATTCCTTTTTGACTCCATCTTTGCTGGGTTTCTCTAAAGGCTCACAGAGAATGTTACTGGATTAGAGGCTGGAATTGCTCCATCTCCTAGTATATCATTTAACCACTCAGCACGTGCTCTCTCCTCTCCTTTTCTTCTGATTTTCTTCTTTCTGACTAGCCAAATCATACTCTGAAGACTCCTTTATTACAAGCAACAAAATCTCCAATTCAAGATGCTTTATGCACATAAAAAATTTTTTAAGAAAAGGAACAATGGTTTATGCATAAAGGGAATCCATTGGCTTTTGTAACTGAAAACAGAGTCCTGGCTTCAGGTACAGGTTGATCGAGGTATTCAAAGGATACCATCAGGATCTGGTTTCTCTATTGCTTTATTCTGTCCTCAAATAGATTTTCCCTTTGTGGCTGCAGTATATTTCACCTCTTAGGCTCAAAGCTTCTGGGAAAGAGGGAGTATCTTTGTGCCAACATTAATGTATTCATTCAGGCAGCATTCAGGGAGTATCACTTTGTTCCAGATTTTTTCTAGGTGCTGAGGATTCCTGAGACAAAACAGACAAAAATTCTTCCCTGGTGGCTCAGAGGTTAAAGCGTCTGCCTCCAATGCGGGAGACCCGGGTTCGATCCCTGGGTTGGGAAGATCCCTGGAGAAGGAAATGGCAATCCACTCCAGTATTCTTGCCTGGAGAATCCCATGGACTGAGAAGCCTAGTAGGTTACAGTCCACGGGGTCGCAAAGAGTCGGACATGACTGAGCGACTTCACCTCGCCTGGAGCTTACAGTCTGGCTGGGTAACAGACAATACAGGGATTAAGAAATAAACATAAAAGATGTCAGGTGTGGCAAACATGACGAAGATAAACAGCCAGAGGCAAGGAAATAAAGAGGGACTATTTTTTAAAAGTTGGGAAAGGCCTCTTAAGGAGGTGAACAGTGGCGAGAGGAGCATGTCCAGCAGAGGACCAGAAAGTGTAGGGGCAGAGTGGAAGGACCAAGCACAGTGTGGTGTCGGTAGAAAACCAGGAGATGAGGGTGGCTGGGGATACAGGGTAATGGGAGAGAGAGGCTGGAGAGGTGGGCAGCCCTCTCCAGGCAGGCTGGAGAGGCTGGAGAGATGGGAGAGATGGACCCTCCCATTAGATCATGGGAGGGACTTGTGTCTTATTCTGTGTGTGACTGAGGGGCCAGATGCTCACTCCTAGATCTTTACTGAGACGGATGACGTGCAATCTTGATGGGCTGAGGTCTGAACTGAGCAGGGGGCAGCAGTGGTTCTCCAGAGAAACACCCGGTGCTGCCAGCAGGAAGGGAAACTGACTCAAAATGGTTGAACTAGTGAGACCCCTCCAGCAGCCCGCAAGCCTCCTCTCAAGGGTCACCTCCAGGAACCCGCGCGACGCTCACCTCTCCCTGCATACGGTCTCTACAGACATACAGGTGGGGCCGGCCCCAGTGACACAAAGCTGTCCCTGCCCTCTCTGCACACGTCTGCATCTGGCCTTCTGTGATCAGTTAGGGGCTTGCAAACAAGTGCCCTGGACCAAATCCAGCCGCAAAGGCTGTTTTTGTCAAGCCCCTGAACTAAAGAGGTTTTTACACTACACACACGCACACAAGAATATGTGATAAAGACCACACTTGGCCTGCACATCCTAAACTATTTCTATCTGGTCCTTTTATAGAATAAATTTGCTGATCCTAAGGCATTGAGGGAGGGCCTTCTGTTCCATCTTTGTGTTTTTAATGGGACGGGTTCCAATGGCAACATCTGATTGTATCAGGCTAGAATCAGTCCTCTCTGATCATGGGGCACACGGAGAATCCAGTTCTGCCAGCCAGGTTTTCCTACAATAGTCACAGTAAACAGTGGGTTCTTACAGGTAAACAGGAAGTCAAATGTTTGTTTCTGCACAGCACCCGCCTGCTTCTCTGCACCACAGCAGCCTTGTCTCCATTTGTGATGCCTCCCCCCAGCTCTTAGCACCTGAGTTTCCTGGGGCATCAGCCCAGGTTCCAGAAAGGAGCTCTAAACCCACTAAGCCAATGAATTGAAATTCTGTGATTTCTGGCAAAAAAAAAACACAACTTGATGGAGGTGGGTTCTCTGGTGGCCTACCACCATCTCTATTGGCTTGGGAAGTGGGAGGTTCTCAGCGCTGACCCCTGGGGAAGGGACCCCAACAGAGGAAGGCAGAGCTGAGAAATGAGAAAAGGGAGCCTGGTGGTGGCATCAGCCCCCAGTAAGTGGCTGTCTGCCATCCTGGCTTCTCCTCTGCCCAGCTGCACAGCTGGTAGAATGACCATAGAATTCATTGACCAAATCAGACCACTTCTGAGAGTAAATGGGGTGCTCATGATATTTATTTGGGGACCATCCCAGGCAAAGCTGGATGGAGCATCACCCAGGAATAGAACTGGGTCAATTAAAGATAAAGTCTCTTTATCTCAGATGCTTCATCTGAGGAATACTCATCTCCAAAGGGATGTTAGGACGATTTAATCAACTGACATGTAAAGTACTTTAAAGACTGCCAGGCACATCTTAAACTACTGACATGTGTTAGCTATTGCTGCTGCTGATGTTGTTTTTGTTACTGTTTGTCCCAGAATGTCCTTAAATTTCCTCCCATACTTAGAGAATTTCCCATCTTATGGGCTCATGTTTCCCCAAAGGAGAAGTCACAAACTGCTTTCCTGCACCCTATAGGGTGCAAGAAGGCGGCCTGGTTCAGTGGTTAGATGTGCCATACCCTCCAGAAGCTGTCACCTGGAGAAGATGCCACACTGATCCTTGTTGGCAAGAGTCCCCCAAGACACACAATTTCCTGTTGGCATCAATGTGGGGGTTCCAGGGCTGGTGCCTGGGCTTAGCTGCAATGGCCCCAAGAGTGGGGACATTGGTTTATGTTCTGGAGCAGCTCTGCAATTTGAATTTTGAATTTCACTCCTGATTTTAGATCCACCAAATCCTTTTTTTTTTTTCTCTTCCCAGATATCCTATAAGCCACAAAAACCTTTTACATTTATATTAGATTGATTTCTCCTGGCCCAGTTCTATTTATAACTAATGAATAACCAATCAAAAAAAAAAACCCCTAGATCCAACCAGCCTGCAATCCTCCTCCAAACTTTTCACTTAAACGAGCCATCTCCCCTTGTCTTCTAGTTTAGTTTAATTTTGGATCTCTACCATTTGCAGCCAATGCCTGCTACTAACACACATCAGTTCAGTTCAGTTCAGTTCAGTCGCTCAGTCGTGGCCGACTCTTTGCGACCCCATGAATTGCAGCACGCCAGGCCTCCCTGTCCATCACCAACTCCCGGAGTTCACTCAGACTCACGTCCATTGAGTCCGTGATGCCATCCAGCCATCTCATCCTTGGTCATCCCCTTCTCCTCCTTCCCCCAATCCCTCCCAGCATAGCTGCTATCAAAATTTGGGGGAAAACATAGAAAATTAAAAACCATAATACTTGTATAAAACCTTAAAATGTTCCCCACCCTCTATCTCATATGTCCATTTCCACTCAGCCATTTAAACAGAGTCCCTGGCTACTTACCTTTGAAGCTAAAGATAGACAACAAGTGTCTCCTATTTTTCAGCTGCTATTTCCCAATTTCTGTCTTAGGAAATGCAAACTAAACTGGATTGCTGCCAGCAGGTCTTCCGAATAAGTGGAACTCCTGTGTGTGGCTTTGAAAGGCAATTTCTCCGGAGAAACCTATCTTCTTTCCCACCTTGAACTTGTGGTTCCCTGATACCAGAGAGCTTTGTGAACACATAAAAAGGAAAAGAAAACATAGCATATTCAGATTGCCATACACCGTTCTCACCCTTCTACCCACTCACCCCCAACTCCCTATAAAAAGTTCAGCCCTGAGAAGGAATGGTTTTCTGAATACAGAGCTTTGTGAAAAGCCTCTAAGACATATCCTCTTATCAACACCCCCAGATAATTTATTTAGGTATGAATGAAGTTTTCAGCCCATAAGAAGGAAAAAAATAAGTTAAACATCTCTGGAAATAAAATTCCCATTCACACTCAGAGTTTACATTTCCAACATTATTTCCATGTGCCTGTCAGAACTGGGAGGAGGAGGAAAAAGCCTGAGCCTTCAGCCTGAAATCTTAGCTGTCCTGCATTTCTGTGGGCGGGCAGAGCTTGACGCCACCTTTGAGGGAAGGCGTTCCAGCACCATCCTCCTGCAGGGATCTGGGATTTGATTCTGGAAAGTCAGGCCATATCTAGATGAGAGTGGGGCCTATGGGAGAATGTTCCTCTTTTCTCAGGGAAATTCAAGTCATGCCTTCAGAGACATCAGTTTGCCTGTGTGACTTTAAATGTCATTTTTAAAACATTATACAGTGAAATTGACCTTTTGTAGTGTACATGCCTATGAATTTTAATGTATGCACATGTGTTGTGTAATCCTCATGAAAATCAGGAGAGAGAACAGTGCTATCATCTCCCCCCACCAAAAAAAATCCAGCCTCCTGCTAGTCCCTTCTAGTCAAAATTTCTCCCTCACTTATAACTTCTGGCAGCCCTGTACTGTTCTCTATCTTGGGTTTTTTTCCCCCTTTCCAGGAAGTCATATACATGGAAATACACAGTAATTTTTGAGACTGTTTTTTTCCCATTCAACATAATGCCTTCCAGATTCAAAGAAGTTGCTCTGTATATCAGCAGTTCATTCCCTTTATTCCTGAGTAGTGTTCCGTCATGTGGCGTACAGGCTATTTAACCATTAGCTCGCTGAAGGGCATTTGGGCGGTTTCCTTATTTTTGCAATTATGAAGAGAACTGCTATAAACATTGGGGTAGAGGTTTTTGTGTGAACATAAGTTTCCTTTTCTCTAGGGTAAATACTCAGGAATGGGATTGTTGGGTCATCTGGTAAGTGTGTGTTTAATTTTATAAGAATCTAAAAAACTGCTTTCCAGAATGACTGTACCATTTTGCTTTTCTAAATGAAGCACATGAGTTCCAGTTGCTTTACAAGTTTATATATATATATACATACAAACACTATATATATATATATATATATATATATATATAAGTAAGTAAGAAAGTAAAGTCGCTCAGTCGTGTCCGACTCTTTGTGACCCCATGGACTGCAGCCCACCAGGCTCCTCAATCCATGAGATTCTCCAAGCAAGAATGCTGGAGTGGGTTGCCATTTCCTTCTCCAGGGGATCTAAGCTTATAATTAATATACTGTATTGTCAAGTTTTCACAACAGCCACTGTAACAGATATGTTGTAGTATTTCATTGTGGCTTTAATTAGTACTTCCCTAATGGCTAATGACATAGAAAAGTTTAGTAAGTGTAGCAAATGTTAGAGAAACCAGCTCAAACTAGTTTCATAGTTAATAAACAGTTTTGTTGTTGTTGGCTGGGTTGGGTTGGGTTTGATGTCCATAAGAGAGAGGTCCAGAGGTAGCATGCCTCATGACAGGTCAAACCCAGGATCTTCAACGATTTGGTTTCTCTCATTCACCTCTGCTTTCTGTAATGTTGCCTTTATCCCTGGACTCTATCTTCTAGCCATTCTGTGTTCTCAACAGGAGGCAGTAGAATTGCCCCTGGGAGTCTAGAACACAGATCTTCACACAAACTAGTGGAATAAAGGGGATCTCATAGTATCTAATACACAAGTCTTAAATTTTTTTTATCCTTTTGCTAGCCCAAATTGAGTTATGAGTCTATTCCTAATCCAACCGTCAAAACCAAAATGGCAGAGTGTGCCATTTGACATAAGCTTGCACAAGCAACCCCTATGGATCTGATTCTGGTATCAGTCCAAACATGTGTCTTGGAATATAGGAGAGATCATTTTTCCAAAGGAAAATCAGAGTATAAACAATGGGAGAAAGGATAGGTGAACAGATGCTCTGGCGCTAAATCATTTAAATTAATTTTGAATGCAAACCTTAAAAGTACTAACTCACCCTTACTTAATTATTCAAAATGATATGTTGTTCACATAAGCAATACATTCAGAGGTTCAGACATCGGGAGTAGCTTAAGATTCTTCTCCATTTATCTTTTGTTTTTCATGGTGGTACCTTTCTCCTCCTCCTCAGAATGGCTTCCCAGAATGGCCCAGCATTTCTGAGATTTAAATCACCAATTCTTCCATATATGACCAGAGGGTGACATAGCCAAGGGAAATCTGACCTCTGTCCTGATTGAGCCACCCTGAGCCTACTGCACGCTGATGGCTTAGGCATGGCTTTGGTGAACCAATCACGTGGGAAAGAGGGCAGGGTCATACTGCTCAGCTTGGAATGCTCAGTCCCGCTGTCACGAGGCCTGGGGCCATTTTCCCTGAGGCGCGTGGATGACTTGGGAGGAGGGTGAGCACGACCAACCCTGAGGTTATTGCGCGGCAGGGGTATGGGTGGCCAGGGCCTGGGTGGGCATGGAAAATACCCACAAAATCCACCATGGAACCCACATCTTTCCAAAGAGTAGAATGAGTCTTTTCCATTTGTAATTTCCACAATATTCAGTTAGCGGCACTCGGCACTCAATCAGTTTTTGATGACTGGATTAACAAAACAACCTATAGGGAATAAAATTTTAATCACATTTAAAACTAGGATTCACAGTCCTAGGGCTAATTCCAGTTATAGGCACTATAACTGAGAGACATATTTGCTATAGCTGTGTCTATGAGCTGTCAAAATATTTTGAAGTAATAATTTGGTATCTATTAAGAGTCTATCTTCAAAAGTCTTCTTTTCAGTGAATGCAGAGCATGGAAGACAAGGCAAACCAATGTGAAAACATTCACTTTATATCATTTTATTTCAGCTTGTAGGCCAAGAGCTGTGATATACTGACACATGCCACAGAAGTCAAAACTCAGTTCTTTGGAAGGAAATAGATTATCATTTAAGACACAGAAGGTGAAGGTGAAGTCGCTCAGTCGTGTCCGACTCTTTGTGACCCCGTGGACTGTAATGTACTAGGCTTCTCTGTCCATGGGATTCTCCAGGCAAGAATACTGGAGTGGATTGCCATTTCCTTCTCCAGGGGATCTTCCTGACCCAGGGATCAAACCCGGGTCTCCCACATTGGAGGCAGATGCTTTAACCTCTGAGCCACCAGGGAAGCCTGATGGATAATTCTGGACGTTAATGCTGTGGAGTCACAAGAAGGGCGAAAACCCTTCACAACTCATGATCAAGGTGAGATTTCAACAGAGTCCAATGGATGAGTAAGATGATCCTAAAAGCAAGGATGGTGTTGGAATTGGGGTGAGGGGTCCACAGCCAAGGCTTAGAGTCAAGTAAACAGAAGGGATGTTGCATTAGGGGACCCCAAGATCATTGTCAGGCTTGCTGATTCGGGGTGGGGGCTGTGGGAAACGCTCACATGACTCCGGGTATAACCATTCTCAGCGCTGTGATTTATTATGGGAAATCAATACAAAGTAAATCAACAAAGAGAAACAGCACATGCAATGAAGCCCAAAGGAAACCGGGAGCAAGCTCCCAAGAGTCTTTCTCAGTGGAGTCACGCAAGTCTCCCTTAATTCCTCCAGCAACAAGATGTGACAATATGTGTGCACGTTGCCCACCAGGCAAGCTCATTAGAGGCTCAGTGCTCAGGATTTTTACTGGGGACCTGGCCTGGGGCAGCCTCTGCCTAGCATGCACCCACACCCCAGACTCCCAGAAGGAGAGCAGGTGTTCAGCATAAACCATACTGTTTTGTATAAACAGTTTAGGCACAGGGAGCTCCTCTTATCAACCAGAGTGTTGAAAACCCTCCCCACATCCAAGTTCCCATACACCAGCCAAGGGCCAACCCTGTAAGCAGGGATTTCAAAAGAGAGCAGTCAGGCCTGCTATGGCAACTCTCTTCTGCACAGATGTTCAAGAGTTCAATCTTTAAGGTGGTCTTTCCACATCTCTAATCATGGAGACTTGGCATAATAATAATTAACACTTACTGCTCCTGCCCTCTGCCAATGATTGGGTGAGTTATTACCTCTCTCTGAGCTTTCGTTTCTTTACCTGAAAACAAAGATTAAACACAAAGTGGCTGAGCCAAGTAACCCAGGCGAGAGGTGAGAACACCTGTTCCCCGCAGGGGAGATGGTGAGCATTACCTTCCGCCCCTCTTCCTCCCCCAAAGCCCCTACTTTAATGCAGGGGGATCATCTAAGCCTGTCCAGGCAGGAGCAGGATTCCATTCCACTCACCACACCCCAGCCTGGCCTCAGAAGGTCGTGCTGCTGGGCAAAGCTGGAGAAAGGGCTGGGAAACTGGCAGGATTTATAGTGTGCCTTCCCTGGTGGCTCAGATGGTAAAGTGACTGCCTGCAATGTGAGAGACCCGGGTTCAATCCCTGGGTCAGGAGGATCTCCTGGAGAAGGAAATAGCACGACTGAGTGACTTCACTTTCTTTCTTTCTTCTTTTCAAAGCCCTTTATGGATGTGTACCTACATAACCTCATTTCTCTCCCAAAGATCGAGGGACAACCCAGACACACGGAGACACATGGATCTCTCTAGCGCAGTGCTTAATATTGAGAGTGATAAAAAACACATCTGCAGAATAAACAAGTGCATTCATAAATAAATGCCAGAATGAATGAAGCCTGGTTTTGAGCAGAGACCTGAACACCGCTTCCCTTGGGCTCAGCAGAGCAGAATCTTCAAATGCAATAATTTCTTAGGAGTTGCCAGCCCCACTCGGCAGTTGACAAGAAGCGCTTGTGTCTACATTCACAGGTCTGTGGGGCCACCATGGCTTGGTTGATCTTGGCCAGGCTCTATGGGGCTTGCTCCACAAACTGAGATGAAGCAGCCATCTGAGCGTGTTCTTCTCATAGCTGATCCCCAAGAGCAAGAACAAAACAAGCTGCGGGAGCACGTTGAATGTCTTTGGTCTGTCACTTTCACTGACGTTCAGCTGCTCAAAGCAAAGCAGTGGGCCAAACTCATATCAGAGGGGGTGTGAAAGAAGCACTTCCTACTTACACGGTGATGGGAAGAAAGTGAATATTTGCTAAACAAGAATTCAAATTATCAACTGAGCCATAGCACCTAGATAGATATATAGATGGTAGAGTCTGAAATATCCTTATGAAGGAAAAAAAAAATCATAGTAGCAGTTAATGCAAACACACCTACAGCCATCTGTTTAATAGCAGCAGCCTCAAGTCTCAGTGGCAGCAAGCAACAGCCCCCAGGGGCTCCTAGACCATTCCAGGATGGAAGGTGCAAGGTCATTGCTCCACCCCCAGCAGGTGGATCCAGCGCACATTTTAATCCAATTTCAACTCAAACGGCAGCTGCTGCTGTTGCCTGGGGACCCCTATCTTTTTACATGTTATTGTAGATCAGTTGCCCGCCGCTGCAATAAAGAACTCTCGATGAGTTGTCTGGAATTTTTAAATCAGTGCTACGGAGAGGCTGGCAGAAAAACCAGGCAAGCTCCCTGTCATGGGTGATTGATGCCAGACTCCAGCAGGCAATTATGAGGTCCCAGCTTTGTGAAACCAGACCCGGCCCCATACCACAGCTCAGAGGAGGACATTTGCTTCTCTTGCAGGTGAGGTCAGTGGTGGGTGTGGCTGAGCAGCAGGAGAGCTTGGAAGGCATTGCATGCATATCAAAGCCTGATAGGATTCACCTGTATCCACTGATGTTCAAGAGAAAGCACCCCAGCTTTCTTTAATGCCTCTTTGTCACCCAACTGCGTCCTTACCCTTATGCAGCGGAAGGGACAGACAGGGATGGTCAGGTACCAAATGGGCCATCATCAAATTGAAGTGCCCAGGCCCCTGGGGGGTCATGAAGATTTTTTCCAAGGGTTCATAGGCACAGACGGTCCTAAGAGGGCCAGTTTCCAGACCCTCCACTTGTGTCCTATTTGCCACTTCCTCCTTCACACATGTCCTTCTTCCACTATATAAAAAATAAGTTTATCAGTAGGGATGCCAACAGGAAACAGCGCAGTCAAAATATTATGGGTTATTTGAGGAGTGTTTGATGGAGGAAATATTAATAAAGGTGTAGGTGGAGTAAAGAAAGCGACAAGCCTTTGGGCTGGTAGAGTCCTGAGTAGGGTCAGGGGAGAGAGGTTTCTAGAACATGGAGACAGGCTGTGTAACGTGCGAAGGAGCTGTGGCCTTCTGGAGAAAATGCAGAGGTGCCCTAAGTCACCCCGCAGATGAGCCGCATAAATGCCCAGCCAACCTTCTCTTTTCTCCTCGCTTCTACCAACGCTGGGCTCCCCATTGGACAAATGTAACCGGAAGCCATAGGGGAAAGGAGCCCATTGATTGGTCATGCAGTTAGTGTCCGAGGGGGAGGGAGGGTAGAGAGCGGTGGGAGATGAGAGACCCCACTGAAAAGGCATCACCCGTTCTGAATCTTACAGAGATGCAGTCCCCTGCTCCTGCTGCAAGAAAAAAAAAAAGAAAGAAAGAAATGTCTTTCAGGGCCTAAGCAGAGGCACATCTTGAAATGCTCACCTTCAGCGCAGAATGTGAATGTCTGATAGCCAGGTGGCACGTCTATCCCACTCCAGCACCCTTGCCTGGAAAATCCCACGGGCAGAGGAGCCTGGTGGGCTGCAGTCCATGGGGTCGCTGAGGGTCAGACACGCTGAGCGACTTCACTTTCCCTTTTCACTTTCATGCACTGGAGAAGGAAATGGCAACCCCCTCCAGTGTGATTGCCTGGAGAATCCCAGGGACGGGGGAGCCTGGTGGGCTGCCGTCTACGAGGTCGCACAGAGTCGGACACGACTGAAGCGACTTAGCAGCAGCAGCAGCAGCTCGTCTATTGTATAACTGAGAACCACCTCCTTTTACCGAAGGACTGTTTTCAGTCCTTCATTGTCACAGAAATTGGAGAACCTAGTACCAATGTCAGTTCATAGATTATCAAAACTCACTGTGTAATTTTTGGCATATAACTTGAAGAGAAACCAAAGGATTGCACTGCAGGCAACAAAAGCCCTTCCAAGTCCATCTGTTTGTTTCCCTGAACAGCTCTCAGCGCTGATACCAAGAAAAACAAGGGGTGTGAATGGCATTGATGCTGAAGCCTGTCTTTTTAAATTAATAATATTCATTCATGAATATAGTCAATGAAAACAGTCCCACCTCTCATATTAAGAGACGTGTATCCCAGAGTATTTTACTTTTTTAAAGACTGATCAGTCTTTATCACAAACTGTGACATGTTTAAGTTGTTTTGATCAGTATATTCTACTGTCTGGGTAGCTCAGCTGGTATAGCATTTGACTTTTAACCTGAAGGCCCAGGGTTCAAGTCCCTGTCCAGGCACCATAAATAAATAAATAACAAATGTATTCTACTAATCACTATAGTGATAATTGAATTTAAAATAACTTATTTTAAAATTTAAAGACTTGTAATCAATGAAAAGCATTTTAATTTCAATTTTAAGCATATTTTTGTTGCAGTGATAGGTGATAAATTGATTAATAAAAGGCTTCCAAGAATAAAAATATATATTAAGACTAAATTTCTGCCAGGGGTGTACAAGTTGATCGAGAAAAATGAACAGTGCAGAATTCCTAAGAAAGAAAAGCTTGTATGTGTATATTTTTTACCCCATCATGGTGGATATTGAACATAATTTTCTTTTAAAATGCAAATATCTACATGTCAAAAATTATATCCATTTATATAAATTTTGTTTACTTTTATATAAAATAAATATTTACTCTATTTTAAGATTTACTGATATATTAACACTCTATATAATTTATTTTCCTGTGTGTGTGCTTAGTAGCTTCAGTTGTGTCTGACTCTTCACGACCCTATGGACTGTAGCCCGCCAGGCCCCTCTGTCCATGGGATTCTCCAGGCAAGAATACTGGAGTGGGTTGCCATGCCCTTCTCCAGGGGACCTTCCCAACCCAGGGATCGAAACCTGAGTCTCATATTTCCTGCCCTGGCAGGCAGATTCTTTACCACTAGTGCCACCTGGGAAGTGCATATAGTTTATTTAATTATATTCAAATATGTATTTAAGCCTATAATACAAAATTTAGATGATAAATTTAAAAGAGTATGTGAGAAGTTCCATATCAGAAGCTCAGAATCCTTCACACCTTTTCTGACTGTCACACTAAGAATGCTACTAATTGTGAATATTTTAAAAATATAGTTTCAAAGGTATTAACAGTGCTCTTATAGTGAAAAACAAAGGGGAAAGTGAATGTATAACAATAGAAGAATGATTACTACATATCTATTTAATAAAATGTGATAACTAGACATAAAAAAATTGTGAGAGTATGGACGGGATTTTCAAAGTGGGAGGAAATGCTGCAAGATGAGTCTGCAGAATCAAGCAGGCTCAGGTATTTTAAGGGGTCTTGTTTGCCCATCAAATGCTGGAAAAACAAGGTAGAATCCATCCTGGATGGCACATCACAGCTGCCTGATGACAAAGTAATAACGTGCTGTCAGAACAGGGGATTGCTGTGGATCAGGGTGATCACAACTGGTGTCCTAGAGGAACAGACATTAACCCAGGATTTGAAGGAACCTTGAACTGCATCTGAGAATATGGAGGGAAAACTGCCAGAGAAGGTTAGAAAGAGACAGTGGCTTGTGGACCCATCAGATCCACCTGTGGACACTCAGTTACTCCCAACCATAACAACAGCGACAGTAGTAGTAGTGGCAGCAGTAATATTACCAGTCTATATTTGTTGAACTAGTGTTCATTTAGGCACTGGTCTGAGATATAGAGGTGTGGATTCTAGGATTATAATCCCCATTCTCAGCTGCTATTCCGCACTGCTTCTCTCGGTGCTATTCACACCGTCATCCCTTCTTCATTTCATTCAGCAAGTAACTGTTCCAGCCAACTGTGAACTGATTCTTTCAGATATAATTTTCAAGATATCTTAACTATTGGTGAGTTCTCACCTGCTCTGATTTCCTTGTAGAACCCTACTCTGGTGGGGTTTGATTCTCCCTTTCTCCCTCAGAAGGCCTTCCCATCCCAAGCCTAGGAAGAGAGCCACCCTCTCTTTGCTCTCCTCTCCCTCACTCTCCAGTCTCTACCCATACCCAGCTCCCACACCCAGCTTATCCTGGCCAGTCCTTCGAGAGCCCACCTTTCTCAGAACCCAGAAATCTCTTCCAGCCTGTCAACCATCCACTCCCCCATCCGTGGAGTTTTGCACTGTGTTTCCAGAGTGTACAGGGGCTCTGCCTGTTACCTTCTGAATTTCCCCAAGATTTCTAGCTCAATGGCACCCATTGTGATGAGATTTGATATTTCATTCAGCTAGAGTTTCCCCCCAAATGTACAGTTCCTTAAACAAGATAAAGATGTCTGTCTGCCTTATATAAATGTGGACAGTCAGGGCGAGTACAGCGGCTCCCAAGACATCAAGGGCTCAGGCGCCCTCTGTCTTGTTGCTCTGCCATGCTCAGCATAAGGCTTCTCACTGGTAACTCTAGGTGCCTGATTTACATTGGACACTTGAGTCTGAATTTCAGCCACAAGAAGCAGGAACGAAGCAGTGCAGGGAGGAAGAGCTCCCTTTCCTTAAGCTGTTTCTCAGAATTTGAGCACAGTACTCAGGCTTACATCGCACTAACTAGAATTTAGTGATGTGGCCACAGCTACTGGCAAGGCCAAATGGGAAATGTAGTTCTTCTCCTAGGTGGTTTTGTGCCAAGCAAAATACCTGGGCTACTAATACAAAAGAAGGAAAGTGCAGATATTGGGGAAGAACCCCCAAAGTCTGCCAAAGCACCTCTCATTTCCTTCCCCCTTGGACTGGATCCATTTCTCCAGCCCAATCCCACACTTCCTGGATCCATTTTTCCATGGATCTTAAGGACCAGGGCACAGAGTCTCCTTGGCGGTGACCAGCCCTCTTTCCCAAACCCCCAGGAAAATCTTGTCTTTACTAATATGATACAGCTTCCCAGGGACTTGTCCTCTGACTTATCTAGTACTTATGAATCCATGTTTACAGACAGGCTTTCCATTAGTCTACAATCCACCCATCACACTTTGAAGCAAAAACTAAATGTTCTCTGCCCACAGTCAACAATAGTTAAAATTTCCGTAGGAAGGGAGATCTCACAGCCCTGTGCTGTGCAGTGGAAACAGGTATGGTGAGGCTGACACTGCCTGATGTAAGCCCTCGGGTGGCTGAAACACCAAGAACACTGCTCTCCAAGGTCATCTCAACTGTCAATCGGCTTTGCATGAGAAAGAAAAAAAAAACCTTGATGTGTTAACTGCAATGTGGGGGTTACTTGTTACCTTTCCTGACTGATAAGAGGCTGGGGCAAGGAATGAGGTTAGGATACTGGCTTAATCCTGAATTTGCAACCTCACACTTGCCGCTTGGAGTGTGTCCCAGCTAGATATAATAAATAGTTGCCTAAAAACGATTTTACTTGACCTTGGAAATACGTTTCTTAGCATTATATTGATGGCATTGAGAACACTGATAGATGCTACGAGGGCACTGAAGTATCCTTCTCCATACTATTCCTTGAAACCACTATTCATTTAAAAATAATAATGTAATAATTAAACACATTTCATTTTAAATGAAAGAAAATTAAAGATTAATTAATAAACTCAAGGACTCGGGTGTTTACCAGTTTCTTAAGGACCAACTCTTATTGCGGCTTAATTAAGAAGCTCAGCTGTGATGCTATTAAACAGGTTGACGAAGCCCCAGTTGATTCAGGGCTGCATAGAGACACAGCCTTTATTAGTCTTCTCCGCTTCTATGAAAGCAAAGTAGGTTTGTGTTCCACTTGGGGACTAATCCATTTGTCACTGCGAAATCTCTGAGGACAGGGATGTCCATTTCAAACCTAATTTGCAGCTGCCTTTTCATCTTAGTGGTTTGGGAATGGAATTTATTTGCTTCGACCCTAGTATATTTTGGTTCCCCCATGCAACTATCGAGTGCCGGCAGTGAAATTTCAGTAGAGCATTAACAATTTGTTTTCTCCAATACCAGTTCCATCTGTCAAAGGCTTGCACCCAGGCCCATAAAGAAACATCACTCTTCCCCCCTTTGTAATGGTTTTATGCAAATAACATCCAGGCTTAGTTTTGTGATGATGATTTCAAGGAGAAAGAAAACTGGAGGAGAAAAGAATACAGAAGAGGGAGAAACAAGGAGAAGGGAGTAACAGAGGAGGGAGGGAAGGAGGGAGAGGCAAGGAAGAGGGAGGTGGGGCAGAGATGGGGTCCTGGGGGAAGCAGAGAGGACTGAAGGGGAGGGCAGGCAGGGAGCAGTGTGGAGGGATGGGGGTGGGGACCACTTGCTGCTCTGAGTATCTCTGGACCTTGTTGTGAGAAGACAAATGAGACGTGGTGTGACGGATGCTGTGGAAAGGGTCCAACGCTACTTGCAGAACGTTAGTTACTCTGCTCAAGCCGAGGGAGGGGAAGCCATTCAGGGAGCAGAGGAAGGATTTTCAAAGGGACTCCGACTTACTCCTGGGGGCACGAATGCACTTCCAAAGAGCCTGTGGGCACTGATCTCCAGACTCCATACAGCACCGTTCCGACTGACCTACCTGGAAACGCTCTCACCACCCACTGCTCCCATCTCCCCTTCACAACTGGCGTTGCTCATTTTAGAGAAGCAGTGTGATCTTCACCCACCGAGTCTCCCCATAGTGCCTTGCTTCAGGGCTGGCAGCCCCCCCCCCCAGGTTCAACAAGGGGGCAACTGTAACACTGGGGGCTGGGGCACGGTGTCCTTTCATTTAAGACATCCTGGTCCCCTTCATCTGCCTCATAAGACGTGTATTTCCAATAAAATGTTGCTTTGATGTTTAATAATTTTTTATCCAAATGCATTATATCAATCACTTGGGTGTTGCAAATTGCAATGATAAATCCGATTCTAAACATAGTTAATTCATAAGTAAAGTCATTTAGAGGATAAAATATATTGAAATCGATAAAAATTATCAGGGAGGAGGGGAAGAGATCATTTAGGGAGAAAAGGGAATGATCCATAGTTTTAATGGTTAAAAAAATGTATCCTTTTGAAAGGAATATGGATATTAAACAACTATGCCATTTAGCTTGAATTAGATACACTTTGAAAGATGATATAACTATTTTATTGCAAAATATCAGCATGTATGCTACTCTGTCATTTACACAACTTTGTTGTTTTGTTCTTTGCATTTGACTAGTTTTTCTAGGAAGAGCTGTTTGCTAAGAACTCAAGTCTTTTGAGCCTCTTCTCTGTTCTTTTCTTCCATGACTAGAACTGATTTCCTCTGTGGGGCTAATTTTTTACTCCAAAAGTCTGCATTTGTATCAGTTCATGAGAATGGTGCAAAGAGGATGAGTGAGAGAAGCACAGGCCTTCCTGGCATCCAGAGCCCCAACAGCAAGTGAACGGGCCTCGCTCAGCATCCCAGGGCCTGGCCACCCACTGGCTCCACTATAGGAAACTGGGGTTCGTGGTACCATGCCTCACAAAGCTGTCCATTGCTGCCTGCCATGGGGTGTGGCAGATGCAAGTCCTGTTCGCTGAATATTTCCTGTCTCTTCCCAGGTTCTTTCCCTTGGAAGCTGTGTGACTGACATTGCCTGTGACACTCGGGAGGAAGTGGTAGTGTCCCTCTTGGGCAAACATTTTAAGCCAGGCCTCCTTCTGCCTGCTACTAGAAAGAAGCGCCACGATGGAATCTGTGAGCCTGGGTCCCAATATAAAGAGGTCCCAGCTGACCTGAGGTGGCAATGCAGGCTTCATGAGAAGGAACTGTTTCTTATTTTCAGCCACTGAGATTTCGGTCTTGTCTGTTACTGCAGTGAGGAGGGCATGGCAACCCACTCCAGTGCTCTTGCCTGGAGAGCCCAACGGGCAGAGCAGCCTGGTGGGCTACAGTCCACAGGGTCGCACAGAGTCGGACACGACAGAGGCGATTTAGCTTTATGCTGTTGCTGCAGCACGGCTTCACTCATCCTGTAGCAAGAGTCATTTGCAAACAGCCGAAACTTCAAATGTTGAATCTGTGAAATGCAAAGCAATTTATATTCAGATCATTGTTGTAACCATTTCTTTTCCATCTACAAAGCTTGCAGCCTTTCATCAAGAGGAATTTTTACATCTGCCTTCTTGGAATAAATTTCACACACAGATATATTTGCATTCTCTCCTCTGATTTGCCTTCAGAAAGGACCCAAGAATTCACCACGGTGATAGTTAATTTTACATATCAAACCAACTGGGTCATGGGGTGCCCTTATATTTGATTAAATATTATTTCTGGGTGTGTTCTTGAGGGAGTGTCCAGATGAGATCTGCATTAAAATGGGTGAGGCGAGTAAGGCAGATTGCTTCCCTAACATGGATGGGCATCTTCTAATCCACTGAGGGCCTGAATAGAGCAAAGAGGCGGAGGAAGGAAGGCTCTGCTCTTTATGCCTGACTGCCTAAGTAGAGATGACATCTTCTCCTGCCCCTGGACGAGGGCTTAACCATTGACTCCCCTGGTTCTCGGGCTTTTAGACTCAGACTAGAACTATGTCTCTGGCTTTCCTGGATCTCCAGCTTGCAGATGGCAAATCAGGGCACTTCTCAGCCTCCATAATCACGCGAGCCAATTCCTTACAATAAATTTTATAAACACACACACACAGACACACATGCACATCTCCTATTGGTTGTTTTTCTGGAGAGGCCCAACTAATGTAACTACCTTGTCAGTTTTGCCATTTCCCATAGATTCTTAAGCATCGATTCTGTGATTCTTTCTTTACTCCTGCCTCCTACGACCTTTGTGACATTTTCCCAAAAATCCCATTTCCTACTCTGACCCAGGGTCAGAGGCTCCGAGGAAGCCTGGTGTCCATCAACATTTGCTATCAAATAAGAAAGCAAATATGAAGTGCTTTCTAACGAAAACACCATGTGCAGCTCAATGGAGACCAGGGAAAGTGATTTATTATCCCAGAAAACTCAGGGAAACTGATTAGTGAGTCAAGAGGCGCAACCCTCGCTGTTCCACTAAAGCCTGAGCAGACGCAGGCACCAGGCTACGTGTGCCCGGCCACGTGATGAATGGCCTGCTCTGACACTGGCGAGAACCTTCGCTCCTTTAAGTGAACTGAGCGGCGCGTTTACTCATTTTTTTAAACCTCCATTTAGACAATGATTTTCTTGATCCATGGTGGAAAAGCAACTGAAATTCTCACTTTGTAACTAGAAAGAGCTTTTCCCCTCCAGGTCCATAAATGTTTCCCCACCTATGCAAGGTCTGGTCTTGGCAGATCCAGCAGTCCGGCACTCCTCAAAGTTGAAAGAAACCAGAGCACCCAACCCAGCATCAAAGTCTTGAATGACTTCGGCCTCGCCTCATCATTAAGCCACACATCATCACATTCCAATGACTCTGGGTTTAATTTTTTTTTTTTTTCAGTCTTTTCACTGTTGGGCTCATTAAAGCTATCTTAAGTCACTTGTATGTCCCTCATAGAAACAGAGGACACCTTCCAGAGGAATGACAGGAGAGAACTGATAACTTGAGGATTCTTCTTGCAGAACCAGCTGAATCTAAGACTGAGTCGTTAGTAACCAGCTCTCTAGGATGACGTTAGAGATCCTGTAGAACCCATTGCTGTGTGTTTGCAATCCTATGGATCACTACTTCTGGGCTGGGACACTGGGTATCATATAACCGGGAGGTTGTACCAGTCAGGACCCTTGACTGCATGCAACAGAAAACTGGAGTTAAATAACTTTAAATTAAAGGAATTTGCAACATCAGATAGCTAAAAAATACAAGGAGTAGTTTGGTAGTTTAAGGCACAGTTGGGTCTAGATGCTCAAATGATGTCATCAGGTCCTGACTAATGTCTCCCTGTCTCTTACTTCCTCCTTTCCCTCTCAAGTCCATTCTTAGAAACCCTCTGTCATGACTGCAGGACAGACTGAGTCCAGTGGAGAAAGAGTCCCTGCCTCAGTCCCAGAAACCATGACAACATTCTCATTGCATCTCCTTGATCCTGCTGAGTTCCAGAGCAGCCTACTCTCAAATACACTTCAATGGCATATTGATTCTTTGGATATGAAATTACTTGAGAAATAGCTGGTGGAAAAAAAATAACCTAAAAAACACTGGACCCCCCCCCACCTCAACCTTTCCCTCAAAATCAGGAAATAAATCTCCCATGTGAAGGCATTCTCCCTATACCAGGAGGAAAGACAGCATCCTTATCCACAGAGTCAGGGAATTCATGGCTAAGAAAGCTGCATAAACTAACTCTGTTACTTCTTCATTAGTCTGCTACCCCAAGCTCCAGCCCCTTCCTTAAATCTTTACAAATAACTGTTTCTTTGTATAAAAATGATTTACAAACAGCTGGTTTTGGTCACTTCAGGGACACCATTCATCTGAGACCTCTGCGTGTAGGAATTAAATTGGTTTTTTCTTCTCCAGCTAATCTGTCTTATGTTGATTTAATTATTAGACCAGCCACAAGAACTCATCGGGCGGGGGGGCGGAGATAGTCCTCTCTCTCCGACAGTCCTGAGTTGTCACCTGCCCCATCCCTAAACCACTCAGAGCTGTCAGAAAAGGAAAGCCCTGGTGTCTTAGTCCATCTGACATGAAGGGCCTGTCAAGCCATCTGAGTGATGCTTTTCCAGAGGAGTTGGGGTTTGGATAGTGGAAGGTGGTGCAATGGATTCTGGATTGCCAAAAAAAAAAAAAAAATACTGTACATTACAAAAATCATATTCATTAAAGAGACTGATAAACCAAAGTGGGATATACAGAAACAAAGTTTCCATATCCTGTCTGAAGGGAAACCCATGAACTAATTCACCTGGGCTGACTACTCATAATAGGTACCTGTGACCTTGGAAAGAGAAATCTCCTAGAGTTGGGACACAGAGAAAGAAATCTGGTCCATAAAAAAGAATAAAATGTCCTAAGGTGGAGTAGTCACCAAGATGGCAAGGTACTAGGGAATAGAGGCAACCAGCAGGACAGACGGAGATGTGTAGACAGGGATCACCAATATAAATAACAACATAGCAATAATGGAAACCACCCCAGATACAGGCCTTGCTGCATGCCGCTACCGCAATCACTCTGCATGCATTAACACATTCACGTCTCACGACAGTATTATGATGGTCATATTGTCTTTACTTCCATTTTACAGGTAAGACAACGGGAATGCTGAGGGTGGAAGTAAATTGCCAGGAGTCACAGTAATGGTGGGGATGCTGAGATTTGAACCCAGGCAGTCTGTTCCAAAGTTCACTCACCCAGAAGAGGAAATCTTTTCCACTGGGTGAGGAAAACACCCCAAACCAGAGAACCGAGATGGTGCGGCTGGAAGGGGATGCTGAAACTTACTAGATCCACTTCCTCCTCATCAGAGACGAGGAAACGGAGGCCTTGATAGTCTGGCCTCTCTGCCATATGCGGAGTTGGGGAGAATGCCTCCCTTCAGTAGTGAGCAACAGAGAATGCAAACCCAACTTGTTTCAGCATGAAAGGAATCGTTGGCTCCTAAAACAAAACATTTAAGTATTGTGCTGGTTTCAGGCATGGCTAGATTCTGAACTCAGTTCAAAGAGATTCACTTTTCTCTGGTGCCTTGGAGCAATCTCCAGTTGTATTCACTTCATTCCCAGGTTCCAGGTGGCAAGCTGGCTGCGGCAACCTAGCCTCATCTTCCAAGTTCAACCCAGCAAAAAAGAGCAGGGGAGCTTCCAGGCAAGTCCTGAGACTCACTCTGCTTGGGTCACCTTAGGTCTTGTGCTCACCCCTGGTGCACTGTTGCTGGGCGCACCGCATGTACATTGGCTTCGCTATAGAAACGCTACCTGCTGATTGGCTTAGGTTTAGAAATGCTACCTGCTGATTGGCTTAGGTTTAGAAATGCTACCTGCTGATTGCCTCAGCTCTGGATCTTGGGCTTGCCCTCTGACTCCCAGATCCTATGGATTGAAGGTGGAGAGCAAAGATTTTCCAAATGAAAATGGGAGAGGGGTTAAGAGTGTTCTGTTACCACAATAAAGTGATAGAGGTGCAGGGGTTAAAAACAACTATTCACAATACCCAGGCTACTATGCGAGAAAAGTTCGGTTTTTCTCTTCTATAAATTGGAAGCAATCAAAACACGTGTAACCCACAGTGACCTCTTCCAGAGTGTCATCTGTGTCTTTCAGATTCATCTGTTTGTCTTTGGAAAATGCATTTGAAATCACTGACCTATGGTTTATGGGGTCTCTTGATTCACTGGATGGAGGAGCTCTCCAGCCACTGCTAATGAGTTCACGAGTTGCCAAGGTCGAGCCACACGTTTATTTGCCTTAGAAGAAGGGACTGTTCCTTCTGCCCCATTCTTGGGGGAAGGCCAGTGTGCAGAACAAGCCTTCAATAGGAACCACATTTTCCACAAGACCTCTGTAGAAGAAGGAATTGAGACAATGACCTAGATGTGTATTTCTTTCCCATATAAAATGCACATATAAGAGACCTATCTCACTATGTCCATTTTGATGAACTGTGGTCCCTTCGAGAATTTAAGATTTTACTGGGGCCCCTTCAAGGATG
Source organism: Aepyceros melampus (assembly GCA_006408695.1). NCBI lineage: Eukaryota > Metazoa > Chordata > Mammalia > Artiodactyla > Bovidae > Aepyceros > Aepyceros melampus. Next base: position 185,810 of record SJXQ01008563.1, on the reverse strand, counting down.
AAGAATATGTCTTCCATGTCAATACAGTGCCTGGCTCCACACTGGGTTCAGTGGCTAAGTAATGTCCAGCTCTTTGTGATCTCATGGACTGCAACATACCAGGCTTCCCTGCCCTTCACTATCTCCTAAAGTTTGCTCAAATTCTTGTCTGTTGAGTCGGTGATGTTATCTAACCATCTCATCCTCTGCTGCCCCCTTCTCCTTTTGCCTTCAATCTTTCCCAGCATCAGCATCTTTTCCAGTGAGTCAGCAAGCTCCTATGCCATGACAAGGCTGTAATTCATGAAGGGGATATCTGTATATGTTATCATTCAGTCGATAAGTTGTGTCTGTCTTTTTGTGACCCCATGGACTGCAGCACATGACCTGATGGTTGAAAATGTGTATTCCAGTGTAGGGGTTGGCTACCACAGGAAACAGCCACACCCCCAACCCTTTTCCGAGTCAGATAGTCCAACATGCAGCGAGTGTGAACACATTGGAAGAGAGAACAGGAAGGGCATCTCTTGTCTTGGGTACCCTGAAAACCTGCCTACCTGCCATCCTGGGTATGTTCCCTGGGCAGCTGTATCAGTCAGGGATCTTCGTCTGCATACCATAGACACAGACTCTGGCTAAATAAAGCAGGAAAAAGAATAAGTTTCTGAAAGAACATAAGTTAGCTCAAAAAATGAAGAACCAGCCTTAGGAAAGGCAAAACCTGATTTTTTCTTTGAGATTCCACAGAGAGGAAATAAAGCAGTTTTTTAAGGACATCACAGTGGGTTCCAGGCATTCCTGGGCTGCATTTTATTTCTCCCTAGATTAAAATATGAGTGGGAGAGAGAGTGTGTGTCGAGGAGAGATTAATCTAGCTTGGATCTCATGCCTACCCTGGACAGGGTGGAGACAGAAAGCCCATCTTGATCAAATAGTCACACCAAGAATTCACCTGATGGGGAAGAATTATCCTTCAGAAGAAAATCCAGGTGTTTATCAGAAGAGGTGGTCCATTGGCAGGCATGCAAAGCATCTGGGAGGGAAACAATTGCCTCCCTGTCCCTAAGGCCCGATCTTGGCAATTTCCAGCTGTCGTCTAGAGACCTGAGAGACAGTCTTAGACAAACGCCCGTGACCCATACCTCGCAATGTTCCCTGCAGCTTTGTCTGTGATAGTGAAAAACACGGTGGCCTCGAGAATATCTGTGGGCTGAGACAATCTGACGGAGAAGGCAATGGCCCCCCACTCCAGTACTCTTGCCTGGAAAATCCCATGGACAGAGGAGCCTGGTAGGCTGCAGTCCATAGGGGCGCGACTAGTCGGACACGACTGAGCGACTTCACTTTCACTTTTCACTTTCATGCATTGGAGGAGGAAATGGCAACCCACTCCAGTGTTCTTGCCTGGAGAATCCCAGGGACGGGGGAGCCTGGTGGGCTGCCATCTATGGGGTCGCACAGAGTCGGACACGACTGAAGCGACCTAACAGCAGCAGCAGTGATGATCTGATGGTTACAGAGGTTAAAATAAACTAATTTTTTTCTAATTAAAAAAAAAAAACTAGAAAAGTAGATAATAACAATCCAAGATGATGTTATATAAAACTAAGCATTGGAGAAGGAAATGGCAACCCACTCCAGTGTTCTTGCCTGGAGAATCCCAGGGATGGGGGAGCCTGGTGGACTGCCATCTATGGGGTCGCACAGAGTCGGACACGACTGAAGCGACCTAACAGCAGCAGCAGTGATGATCTGATGGTTACAGAGGTTAAAATAAACTAATTTTTTTCTAATTAAAAAAAAAAACTAGAAAAGTAGATAATAACAATCCAAGATGATGTTATATAAAACTAAGCAACTTACAGAATGACACACACAGTAAAATGTCATTAATATAAATATTCAAAATATGCCAAGTAATGTATATATTTGGGGAGAGTATAAACAAGTTCACTAAAAGTATAATATTAGTAAACGTGGTAAGAAAACAGTTCCCTGGCAGTCCAGTGGTTAAGACTTCACCCTCCATTGCAGAGAGTGTGGGTTCGATCACTGGTCAGGGAGCCAGGATCCCACATGCCCGGCAACCGAAACCAAAACATGAAACAGAAGCGATATTGTAGCAAATTCAATAGAGCCTGTAAAAGGGTCCACCTAAAAATATCTTTAAAAAGCAGCTATAAGAATGGTTACTTCTTGGGGAGCGGGAAGGAAATACATGGGAGAGGAGTGTGGGGAAGTTTGAAAACCATGTCTGAAGTCAAATCTCATGATAGAGTGCTGAAACCCCAGAAACTTGTGGCCCAGCACTTTTCTGTACGTATAAAACACAGAGAGTGTGGGTTCGATCACTGGTCAGGAAGCCAGGATCCCACATGCCTGGCAACCGAAACCAAAACATGAAACAGAAGCGATATTGTAGCAAATTCAATAGAGCCTGTAAAAGGGTCCACCTAAAAATATCTTTAAAAAGCAGCTATAAGAATGGTTACTTCTTGGGGAGCGGGAAGGTAATACATGGGAGAGGAGTGTGGGGAAGTTTGAAAACCATGTCTGAAGTCAAATCTCATGATAGAGTGCTGAAGCCCCAGAAACTTGTGGCCCAGCACTTTTCTGTACGTATAAAACACTTCCTTAGGGAAAAACCAAGCTGCAAGTGTACATCCCTCCCCCAGGGTCTTGCCGGCTCTGCTCTGAAATGGTCTCTGTCCCCAAGAGTCTGCACATCTTCTTGGACGACCTCAGAGACTTGCACGCTCTCACTGGTCCACTTAGTGGCAGCTCACCCCTGCTCCACCTCTCACGATCCCCTTAGAATTTTGCGGTGTTGTCAGGGAGTGAGGATGCCCCCGTCCCCACAGCGCTTGTCTCATTGTCAGTTCTCTGTTGATCATCCATCAGGATTCAGGAAGGAGCTGCAGGCGTGCCCACAGGGCCCTGGACATTGTCCAGCTGCACACAACCAGGAGACCAATGGTCAGGTCAGCTCGGTGCTGGGATCCACGTGGGCCCCCAGCTCTGGGCAGGAGTAGGAAGAGACTTGCACGCTCTCACTGGTCCACTTAGTGGCAGCTCACCCCTGCTCCACCTCTCACGATCCCCTTAGAATTTTGCGGTGTTGTCAGGGAGTGAGGATGCCCCCGTCCCCACAGCGCTTGTCTCATTGTCAGTTCTCTGTTGATCATCCATCAGGATTCAGGAAGGAGCTGCAGGCGTGCCCACAGGGCCCTGGACATTGTCCAGCTGCACACAACCAGGAGACCAATGGTCAGGTCAGCTCGGTGCTGGGATCCACGTGGGCCCCCAGCTCTGGGCAGGAGTAGGCAGATGGGGAGAGGGGAGGTCTGACATTCACAGGCGCCCCTGCCCTGCCTCCATCTCCAAGCCTGGACTGGCAGAATCCTAAATCCTCCTCACTGAGACTGACCGGGGCCCATCTCCATCCCTCCTTCCCCGAGTCTGCTCATCCTGGAAGCTCATCAGATTTCCTCCCTTGTGGCTTTCTACCCGGCTTCTCTGGTGGCTCAGCTGGTAAAGAATCTGTCTGCTATGTGGGGGACCTGGGTTTGATCCCGGGGTTAGGAAGATCCCCTGGAGAAAGGAAAGGCTACCCATTCCAGTATTCTGGCCTGGAGAATTCCACAGACTGCATAGTCCCTGGGGTCAGTCCCCTTTGCCTTGGCAGAATGGCTAGGGGGGGGGCTCTGTCTGCCTATACTGTAGCGGAGTTTTCTTGGAAGGCAGTGTGGGTCTATCTCTGGGGGTGGAACAGAGGGCATAACAGGGGGAGCTGGGAGGGGAGAAAGCCTCACACTAGATGTTGCACAAGCTTCCATCCTCCTGGTTTAACTGAGGGCTTAACAAATCTATGCTGAGGAGGGGAGAGGGTGGGTGTGAGGCAGAAGGAGAATTGCTTTATCTCTGTGTTGCCTCCTATCACTGGGTATTCTTGCTTGTGTTGAGGTGGACCTAAGAGATCTGAAGAATTAAAGTATAGAGTGTCCATTAATAACCAGAAGCTCCCTCTCTACTTAACAGAACACAGATAATCACCCCCAGGCAGAAGTGGAAGATCAAGGGAATTAGAGATTTACACAGACCCTGAGTCAATAAGAAAAACCCTAGTGAAAATCCAAGTGCCAGTCATTGTGTGCGGAATATTTCCTCAGAGCTCTGCTCCCTGGTTCTAGATGAATCTGAAGTAGGAATACGTATCTACTAAAATGTGTTTGAACATCAGCAGTCAAAGACCTCATTAACAAAGACTTAAGGAATCAGATTCATTGTCCCCTCTAACAGAAGCAATGATTAGTTCAGCTCAACCACATTCATCTTTCTGCTCTGCCTCTCTCACCAAATCGGCCTACCTCATAAGCCTGTCTCCTCACGCTCACATGGTGGGGCTTGGGTTCCAGTGCCACTGGAACCAGCGCCCAGCTGTCCTCAACCAACTGTTTTCAAAGCCAGGAAACAGAATTTCTTCTTGTGCATTCATTTTATGAAAGATGAATGTTTTTCCTAGAAGATTCTCTAGACCCCAGAATAAATGTACTCTTCTGTTGCATAGGTCAGACTTGGATTCCGCAGCCACTCCTGGTTCCAGGAGACGCTGGGTACGATGTTTCTGGCATTTTCATGCTCTACAGTGGGAGGAGTGCCATGCTCCTCCTGAGAGGGAAATGAGGGTGGTGACCCTTAGCTCCTGTCCCTGCAAGAATGTCTCTTCCTGGGGGCTATATGGACATTTAGGCAGGATGATTCTTTCTCCTGAGGGCTGTCATATCATTGCAGGTCATACAGTAGCATCCCTGGCCCCACCAAAGGCTGGAAAGGACATCAAGCATCAGTTATTAAGACTCCCCAATCAGTTATAATGAGGTGGATGAAGCTGGAGCCAATTATACAGAGTGAAGTAAGCCAGAAAGAAAAACACCAATACAGTATACTTACACATATATATGGAATTTAGAATGATGGTAATGATAAACCTGTACGCAAGACAGCAAAAGAGACACAGATGTATAGAACGGCCTTTTTGACTCTGTGGGAGAGGGAGAGGGTGGGATGGGTTGGCAGAGTGGCAGTGTAACATGTGTGATATCATAAGTGAAACGAATCACCAGTCCAGG